>CM056609.1:20321918-20350388 GCA_029721355.1 Tegillarca granosa | reverse complement strand
AGACCAAGCCCTTTTAGACTTTTTGAATGAGGAAACGATTCGCGAATATGTACCTCTCTATTAACTCCCGTTTCCGACCCGAAACTCTCGCACCGCGCTTTTAAGTTCTCCTTGAGTGCAGAAAAGGACTCACCACGATCCATCATCACATTCAATATTATAATACAGCCTACCTACGTATGTCAATATGGCGGTCGCAACAAGCTACGACCGATTCGATTCGTACGTCACCTGTATTCAGGGGGACATAACCCCTATATAAAACGACAAATGTTTCCCATTCAAACTATATCATTTTAAGATACGTAATGGAGTAAAAACACTAAAAATAATAGTACATATGATACTATATTTAATGTTAGAAAATAGCTTGTGTAGTGATATCCAAGAATACAAAAAAAAAAAAAAATAAATAAATAAAAATAATAATAATAAAAAGAAAGAAGAAATTAAACAAAATAATAATAATAACAATAATTAATAATAATAAGTTTAATAAAAAAATAAACGAAATAATTATGTTGTATATCTGTATATTCATTAGATAAATTTTGTTCAGCCATTCAAAGGTTTTAAATGATAAATGAAAGTGATCATTTTAAATTTTAAATTTTTGTTCAAAAGAATAGATTCCGATTTGTGATAAATCTTATGTCGTTTTTATTTAATTAATTTTTTTCCTTATTACCGAGAGTACTTTATTCCACTTAAAGTGCAATTAGCATTCCGTTCTTTTAGTAAACATCCTGTTTTTATTCTTCGAGCACCTTTGTCAGTGAAAGAAATAAGGGGGCGATAAATTTTAAGATGACTTGCTTAATTCAGTTCCGATACACTTAATGTTATAATGATTAAAACATAATTATTTATACATTTTTCTGAATTTGTTTCAGCGTCTTAAAGATTTGACTTTAAATATATACAAATACACTTTTGCGAATAAAGTTTGTTGAAAAATATATATTTTTTGTTTTGTATTATTGTTTAAATCTAAACATTTAAAACATTGCTTTTCTATCGGAAAAGTAAAAAGTTACGCACCCGATGTAGTTGTTCAGATTTTGGAAGCCAAAATTAAAAATGATTTGAATGATTTTGAATTGAAGAATTAAGCCATTGACTTATAAATATGGTAAACTAGATGGCTCAATCATAGACACGCTTCAGAACTAAGATCTGAGTTACTAAGAAACATACACGTTATTCAGATGTTTCCATACCTCACCAGTATATGTCACGGAAAGGCATATTACAATGTTTTTTTAGAAGTCGGGTAAAGTACACAGATATGAGCCAGAATAAAGAAAAGTTTTTTTGTTTTTGATGAGAGCAATGCAATTCTAAATTTTTATTATTTTTTTAACTGCAAAACATTTATGGATTCGTATTACCAAGCTTTTTGTGTGTCTGATAAAGTTTAAATTCAGTCGTAAAACTACAATTCTTCGTATATCACTAACAGAATTTAAAATGAGTAAGTCACGATCTCTTTTAGGCTACATAAGAATTTATATTACAAGACAGTTATAAAAGCCGAATGGCAGCCATGATTGCACTGTTTTTATGAGAGACACAGCGTTGAAAGTTTAAAGTTGTTTTAAGAACGTATTGCCAGATGTTTATAAGTATTTTGAAAGCTACTTTTTAAAAGTTTTGTTTTAAACGTATGAAAAACTGTTTTATGTGCCTCTGTGTAAATGTTTAAAAAGGTATATACGAGATGACACGGCATGTCTCCATGCAAAAACAAAAACAAAAACAACAACAATAACAACAACAACAACAACAACAATTATAATAATATAATACTAATGACAACAACAATAATAATAATAATAATATAATACTAATAACAACAACAACAATAATAATAATTATATTATTATTATTATTATTATTATTATTATTATTATTATTATTATTATTAATGTTTAGCAATCAAACTGATGATCCTTATTACTATCCGATCTGTACCGAGTAAGATTATAACCAGCTGGGTGTTAACAGGTAACGCGATCCGTAACTGAGAGAGAACTGAAATTATAGTTTGATTTGGCTATTGCTTTTTAATATGACTATCTTGAAAAGGATCTAACGTGCTCTGTGTTAAAGCTTGTTGTTAAAAGAATATTGATTTTTGAAAAAAGTAAATGCTTGATGTAAACTGAGGTTATTATTAATACCGTGTTACACTACTTCCGACGACCAATTCTTGAAAAGCGAAACGAAGTCTTCGTTTCAATTACAAATTTCAGGTTGCAAATGAATTTGTATCTTGGCGCAAAATATTTTATTTTTTTCTGGAATGATGAAATTCAAAATGCATAAATAAGATAACAAGAGGCCCATGGGCCTTAACGCTTACCTGAGGAAATGTAAAAAAAAACTTGCAAAGAACTTAATTACAAATATCTAGTCACATTTTGTTTATAAATAGCTCATTTGCATGATTTACCTATGGTACAATGAATAACATTCCAAATCGTTAATCATATGGTTATGCAGCCATGATTTTGACCTTTGAACATATGAACTTGAACCTTATATCAAAATGGTTCATGACGCAATACCTACAATATTCTAATATACATGCTTTTACAAATAGTGAAAGGTTTTCAAGATAACTCACAATTTCAGTCTTCTTCTACAGTTATGACCTTGACCTTTCAATATATAACCTTAAACCATATATCAAAATGATCGTCTTATCAATACTTACAATATTTAAATATACATGCTTATACAAAAAGTTCATAGTTTTCATGATAATTAACAATTTCAGTACATTTATGCAGCTATGACCTTGAACTTTCAATATATGACCTTAAACCATATATCAAAATGATTGTCTTATCAACACCTACAATAATCTTATACACATGCTTGTACAAAAAGTTAATGGTTTTTATGATAATTCATAATTTCAGTACACTTATGCAGCTATGACCTTGTCCTTTCAACATATGACCCTGAATAACATATATCAAAATGATCGTCACATCAATCCCTACAATATTCTATTATATGTGCCTGTACAAAAAGGTTATTGTTTTTTAAGCTAATGCAGAATTTTATGATTTGTAAGCCAAAAATTAACATTTCAGGTTCAACAACTCCTCTTTGGATTAATATATAGTTTCAAAACTTGGTACCTTGTTAGATTTTGTCATGCTTAACGTTTTAACAATGTTTTGAATTCATATTTCTCTTAATATTTGCAACAAAATTGCCTAAAACTGCATAAATCACAAATTAGGGCATGACTCTGATTTGTGACCTTGACTCTATATTAAAGGTCATTTCAAGAAAAAGTCAAAACTGAAAATCCCATGTCATTATCTGTTCAAATAGTCAAGTTATAATAATTTTAAACCATTTTACAAAATTAAACGCAAAAAACGCATAACCCATTTTTCTGACCGGTATCATTGAAATCTGTCCCGCAGTTTTGGAGGAAAGTCGAACATATGAGTTAACTAACCACACACACACACACACACACACACACACACACACACACACACACACACACACCCACCCACACGCCGGCATGCCATAAGATCACATGGCCTTTCGATCAGATGAGCTAAAAATGACAATTTTTAACAAGTTTAACAAGAGGCAAATTGCCAACTCCTTTGCTTAAAGTGCATTGTAATTGTAAGTGATTGTAGGTGGTATATTGCGTAGGCGAATATCTGTTTAATATGCATGGTAAACGGGTATTTAAGGGGCTGTTGACAAGCAGTTTTAAACCATTCTCCAACTGTGGAAGAAAGAAAAATCCTGGTAAGTAAGTAAAAATCCGCTACTTTTTTCGTTACATTCAGGCCACAAAAGACCTAAACACAACAAGTCAGAAAACAATGTTTACATTGTTCATTTTAGACATGCAACGATTTATGCTTCTTTTGTTGATTTTGAAGAGCAATGATTAGTATTGTTACTAGAATATTTAAAAAGTTTATAAATGCTGATTTGCATTTTTTTTAATCTTGGCGCGAACGAAGTGTGATATTAGAATCTAAAGTGTCCCGCCTGCTTGTCAATAAACAGTTATAGACCTCGGTCATATATTGTTCAGTTTATTTTTATGCCGAGTCTGACTTTCATCACCGCAGTATTATTTACGATCAGTAAATGAGGTTGTTTTATGTTTTACGCCAGGTTATCACAATTATCAAAATGTAAGCTCATAATCATTTATGTTTAGAAACTGTTATACTTCTAATTATTATCAAGAAGCCTTATGTAGCCTGCATCGCTTACTTTTAATCGCTTCGCATTTTTACTCGTAAATGTTTTGATATTTTTATGAATTTGCATAATTCAACATGATCCCAAAAGAGAATGTTTAGCTAATCTTGAATACCCTTGGTTTGTTATACATGTTTTACAGTTTTACCACACTTAATCTCAACACTATTTATAGTTTTGCATACCAACTAAATTTTTGTTCGATTTTATTATAAAAAACGAAAGAATATGTAGATAGTTATAAGTTAATATTATACACATTCAAGAAAAAACACCAAAGTACCAAATCCGACAAACCTACTGTTATGCAAACGTCTATTTGAAATGTAAGCTGTAAATCTGAGAATTACATTTTAAATTGATTTTTTTAAGGTAAATAACCCTTTGCAGTTTTGGAAGTTCTGAAAATGGCTGAGGTGAGTGATTGATTATAGAGAACTAAGAAAATTACGAATACGCTTTCGTCTTTTATTATAAATATCTCTAAACCAGTTTTTATGAACATTTAACCATCTGAGTGGCTAAAGATAGAGCAAATTGCTCTAGAACGGAAGCTAGTGAGTTCGAACCAGGGTATGGTCATAGATAAGACTTCAAATTTTAGATGCAGCTTCTTCGTGTGGCGCTCGGCATTAGAAAGGGCGGAGGACAGATTGGTTCAATCGTTGCCAGGATTATGTGATATGGGGAGTCAAATGTTTGTCTCCGGTACACTGGCACGGTGAGCTAGCACCTTAACAGACAGTCGCGTCAGTATAAAGTAGACCACTGTACTCACTCGCAAATCTCATGCATACACAAACATTCTCCAATCCATCTTTAAAGATGTTTTGATATATAATAATTGCCAAATAACTAGTCCTTATTTCCAATGTTTCTGCCAGTATTCATGCCAGACGTTTTTGTGTAGAGTTAGAACAAATTCTGTATTAAAAACACTCGAGAAATTCCGATTTAAACGAATCGAACTGAAATTTAATTGAAACTGAAACATTTACTGAATAGACGCCGCCTAATTCTTTAGTTCTTTTAGAAAAAAACATTAAATTAAAAAAATAATTCTTAAATTTTCAGCCGTCTTATTTTTTTAAAATTTATTTAAAACTAAAGTTTGTTCAATTACGCATAGCATTGCTTAGCTGACTAGGGATTCATAAAAATTTAAAACTTTGGATTCATTAATTTTTAAATGTTTGAATGATCTTTTTGTCTATCAACTTTTTCGGCCCCTATAGTAACTGATGCGGAATGAATTTCCGAAATGTGCACATATGACACAGCAAAATTAAACAGGTACATATGCAAAATTAAACAGATATATATATATATATATATATATATATATATATATATATATATATATATATATATATATATATATATATATATATATATATATATCCAATGGATCTCGATTAAACTCAGGTGTAAACAAGGATAGAAAAAGAAAACATATGAATTAGAAGCAAATATATATTATACGTCATTTAAATATATTGAATTTTTTTCCAGTTGACAGTATGGCAAAACACCAACTACCAAGGAAAAAAGACATCAGCTCCAATCACTGGAATTCCTCGAATTAATGGCGGTGCCCTTTCCCTTAAACTTCAAGCAAAGTGAGTTAATTTATAAATTAAATGATATTAATCACATATTACAGGAAGTAATTGTTAAGTTGTTAACTTTATTACTCGTGGTTTTAGCCCTTATATCTATTAGACCTTACTTATCAATATATATATATATATTATATATATATATATATATTTATATATATATATTTCAAATTAAAGGTTAGATGCATACATGTACAGATCTGAATTATATAATTAAACTGGAGGGGGGTCAAACAGTTGAAACCTCGTTTTCATTACAATTAATTAATTGATTAAGACTTCATGTTCTGACATTATATTTTCTTTTCTTTTTTATCTCTTTTCTGTAGCTAAACCTGGACAATTTATGAAGGTCCAAACTATCAAGGTCAACAATACAGCGTTGGAAAAGTTGCAAATTTTCCCGAACCATCAGAATGGGGCGGAAACACTTCCATACAATCGGCTAGACCAACTGTGTAATAACTTACATGATTTAACCTCGTACACAGACAAACACGGAGAAATTATGGAAATTCAAATTTTTAAGTTATAGTTGATATTTCAGTAAAATAAAATCTAGGATAGCATTTAATACTTGTCATTATTATTTTTAATGAAAGAAAAATGTGTTTTTTACAAAACATAGCATTCGCGAAATCCCAACTTGTCTGTTTTTGCATTTTTACGCCCCAGTCAAGAATCGTTCACTCATATCGAGACATTTCGTTTTAGGATAGCGATAAAACCACTGAACAATGTGAGGCAAAAAAAAAAACAAACTTTAACTTGCTAGGATTTCCGGAGTGGAATTCGAATTTTGGCGGTAAGGGGTAATGTGGGAGATTTTGTTCCATGACGAGTTTGATCATATACGTCAAGACAACACACAATTAGGATTCAACGGAATAATAATGGTTGTGGATTGTCTATTTAGATAGCTAGATATTATTTTCTCCCACTCTTATTGTTTTTGTAATTTAAAATTTAATCTTACACTTTTGGTACTTCTCCGTTATCTCTCAAGTTACAATGTCATATAAATTGATTTTTATTTATTTATTTATTTATTTATTTTATTTTATTTTATTTTATTTTATTTATTTATTTATTTATTTATTTATTTATTTATTTATATATTTATATATTTATTTATTTATTTATTTTTATTTTTTGAATCTTAAAAAAAATGTTTTAGCTCACGATAGTGCTAAAACGAAATTAACGTCTTAACATGTTGCTGATAGCTCAGATGCAATCATTTAGAAGTAAATACAGTTCATGTTAGAATTTTTATTCTTATTCTTATGCCCAGTTGATTATCATACCAATTCGGAGTTCTAATAGGGACTTTCGATTAATATACTTTACTATATGGGCATCAATCAGTCTCTCAAAAAAGGGTTAAAATTCATATATATTAAGTTTAATATAAACATTAATACGTCAGGTATTAGAGCTGAGATAAGAAAGAAAGAGCACAGAACAATGTAACAGTTTTTAATCCAATTGCATCTTTTGCCAAACAGTAACCATTACTTCACAGTATGTGTTATAACTAAAATACCTTGGAAATATATGACTTACCACATGTTTGGTATCTGCATCACAAAAGAAACATATAATCAATATAGGTGGGGTGCGATAAGCCCCACAAAAAGGATATAAAAATAGAAAAAATAGAAAATACCATTACAGTCGCAGAGATTTGAACCTCACGAAATACGCAACGGGTTGACGACCTAACCGATTGTGTAAACCAGAAGGCAAAAAGCACGCCATCTTGAATATCTATATAATCTAATCAAATGTAAAAATAATCTTTGACATGCACATAAACTTCCCACTAACCTTCCGTGCAAAACACGATGGAGCTCAGTGGAGCGATGTAAATTACATAATGGAGTGAAATTGTGAAATTTGAAACTTTGTGTCCAATCGCTCCATCGTGTCAGCTTTACCGCTTTATATTGCATCGTATAATTTTAATATCACCTTTTTACGTATCGTTCTGCTTATGTCTTATAATAGTTTCTTCTCGTATCTTACTATTTTATTAACGCTCTGTCGACTATCAGTCGATTGTAAAATAGTACAATATTGTGAACCTTGGCATTATAAAGATTCCATATGATATGGTTACAGAAATGCAGTTTAACGATCAAGTACCAAATATATCACTCCGAAATGAACACTTATTGTTATTAAAACATATTGCAAAGTGATTTTGCTAAACCATATCAAAAAAGTCATATTATACGTTCCTTTAGAACACTTTATTTACACCAATAACAAAAATCTCGTTAAAATAAGCGCGTCATACTTAAACAAACACACTTAGCATCTGACGTAACTCAAGTTTACAAAACGTAAAACGGGTGTGAAACAAGTTTTAGTGTTAATATATAGTAAACTGCATACAGTAAACCCAAAGCACTTAAGATTTCTATCTTGTGACAAAAGCTGAATTTTATAGGCCCTTGTTTCTCATATACAGGAAAAGACAAAACTGTACCTGTGTTTGTGAATTCGTAATTTTACAATTTTTCTGCCTTATTTTTTTGAAGTAGGAATAGAATGTCCAGATATCACTTCCGGAAAACTGTGTTCAACAGTTATAGGCACTGTATTTTGTTTCAAATTGTAAGCTGTCTGATTTCCTCTATGGAAGTTTTGGAAAGTATTTGCATGCATTTGTTTTGTGACAAAAAAAAAAACATAATGTCTGATACTAAAGCATTGTATTCCAATAAAATGATGCCCAGTTTATACAACACATATTCGTAACTTGCCTTGGCAAAATATTTTCTCGCCCTGACAAAAACTTATTCGCCATTGAAAAATACTAATTCGCCATGGAAGATTATTAAAATGTAAACAATGTCCCCTATCCCTTGGAATATGTTTAAGAAGTGTAATAACTTATGTTTGATTCTCAAAATTTGTCTTTCTTAAGTTGTTTTTGTGAGAAACTTTTTAAATTCTTGGTAGAACTTTGTTTAATTTCAAAGTACATGTGTTGGATAATTAAACTGTAAAATCATACAGAAATTGCTGTTTTTTATACTAAAAAAAGAGTCGAAACACAATATAGCAAAGTATTCAACACGAATTTCTCTCCACAAAATTAAGATATAACCAAAATCAGTTAAGATGCGAAGTGTATTGTAACAGAACAAAAGAAAATGGTTCTGTTACCGGAAATAAGAACGGAGCCTCGTGCACTCAAAGCGATAGCATAGGGGTCCCGGATGCAGAGTAGTCTAAAGCGCGGGCTTATGGATTATAGTGCCTCTTGCTGCCTAATTTTGAATCTTGCTAGATTTAGCGTAAGATAGGTTTTAGTAGGACAAAGGTCATTAGTTTTCTCCAGGCACTCTTTTTCTCCACCTTTCCAGAACTGTCTTATTTAAAACAAGTGTAATAAATTTTGACTCGAATGTAAGACTCCATTTCTTCAATTGGTATGTCATAACTGAATTAAATGCTATTCGAAATTGGTATGTCATAACAGAATGATATGTCGTTGACAATTTGTATGTCATAACGGAATGATATGCTATAGACAATTGGCTGATGAGCCTTCTTAGTAGCAAAAAATGTTCATTTTTCTATTCAAAAAGTCCAACTTTTTAACTTTGCTTTGAGGAGACTTCTATAACCCGTGGTAATTGTGTAAGCATTTTAATACAATGCATTTTTTCACTGTCGGTCAATGGCTGGTGAGAAAGAGGATCATGTTTCCTTCCTTGAAATACTACTGGCTCGCTACAATTAAAAAAGACGTAGTACAAGCGATGTATATATATTTGCTACAATGCTGACAAGTATGCTAGCACGCTATAAAACGCTGAAGTACACACTCGCGCAAATATTTAAAAAAAATTCCCTGAATAAACGTCAGCATCCCATGTCTGTTTTCTTCTAATCGACCTCGCTGTATTTTGTATTATGACGCATATATTGAAAAATACCCCTGGCTAATGCATCTACACATACCTTTAAATAGCTATATACTATATACATAGTTAATAATACAACGAGACAAAATCATTAGAATCGCCAATACTGAACGACATTATATTTAAACAGAATACACCGTCGCTCAACCAGAAATATTTAAACTGTCTGTGTCTTTAATAACATAGAACTTATTTTAAAATCTTTTTGTCAAAACAATGCAGAGTCAAATTGTATCAAACTAATCATTACGGATCAATATCCAATCGAATAAATTAACAAATTAACTGTATTGATTGATTTACACCGTTCAATAATTTTTAACACTGTACAACAATTTGATTACCTCTTTGTTTTTTCGGTGTTATTTTAAGCAATATGATATCACATTATCATTAATTTGTATAATTTGTTAAGAATTTGAAAAGAATACAAACACAAATATCAGGTTAAAACGCAGGTATGTCATTTTCAAGCAGTGTTTCAAATGGTTTTTTACCATCTTTTTTTCAGTTTTGTTTTATTTATTTATTTATTTATTTATTTATTTATTATTTTTTTTTTTATTATCTCTTTACCTGTTGTTAAAGCATGAATATATTGTAATCAATACCAGGAAAATGTGCAATCAACAGGTATATACAGACCGCCAATGAGGTCTAAGAAATATCGTTTTACACATCTTGCACATCAAAATTTAACTGGTATTTGTGTTATAAATTTAATACCCTTGAGCGGGTACCGCTGCTGGTGGAGTAAAACTCCCCGAGGGTACCCATAACTCAGTAGGCAGTACTTTGTGCTGTCAGAAAATGTACCATTTAGCAAAATTTTCAATCGTCCTAATTTTTTTAAAATTTATTTGAAACTAAGGTTTGTTCCCTCATGCAAAGCATTACTTAGTTGGATTTGGATTTATATAAATGTGATTTTGGAATTTTAGATTCGTTAATTTCCAAATGTTTGGTTTATGTTTTTTATCTTTCAAACTTTTAGGTCTTAGTGTCACTGATGAGGAATGAATTTCCAAAATGTGCACATCTGGCACATCAAAATTTAACTGGTATTTGTGTAATATATTTAATAGACAGGTGCTCATTTTATTAAGGTTGTTTTTTTTATCACCAATGGTTAACAAGATAACAGAACGATATGCATAGTGTTCCAGTTTGCAAAATGCTAAACCTGCTTACACAATTTACAATAGAAATTTTCATAAGCTAAACAAGATACATACATACAAGGTACACCTATTGAAGATACATCTACAAACAATAATAAAGATGATAAAACATCACATGTCTTAAGAAGACTTTCAGTAATACTAGTATTTATAATTTGAAGAACGAATGTCAAACAATTTTAAGTTGTCTGCAATCTGTAATAAACCCACTACACTTGACCTGTTTCAAAAACTAACAATAATAAAATATCTGTAAACGTTGTCAACATCATAAAAATGATATTAAAATAAAATAAAATAAAATAAAATAAAATAAAATAAAATAAAATAAAATAAAATAAAATAAAATAAAAAACAATACTACCTCAGGTCAAGTGCCACAAGACCAGACCATACCATAATTGAACAACAATTTATATGCAGAATAGCACGTACAATATTTGTTCATCTTTTAAAGATGGAGGAATTGCAGCCAGTTAATTGATCCTGCTTTAGTATTACCTGAAGAAGTTTAAATAATAGAAGTCAGTAAATATGGCCAGAATGACACTCACAAATAAAAGAAAAACAACAGATAATACTTATAGGAAAATTAATTTTGGTTAAAAAGGCAAAATAAATAATTGGATATGTTACGACTTTGTACAATCCAACATAAAGGCAAAATAACTAATTGGATATATAACGACTTTGTACAATCCAACATAAAGGCAGAATAAATGATTGGATATACATGTATTACGACTTTGTACAATCCAACATAAAGGCAGAATAAATGATTGGATATATTACGACTTTGTACAATCCAACATAAAGGCAGAATAAATGATTGGATATATTACGACTTTGTACAATCCAACATAAAGGCAGAATAAATGATTGGATATATTACGACTTTGTACAATCCAACATAAAGGCAGAATAAATGTTTGAAATTATTACGAATTTGTACAATTCAACATAATGACAAACTCTTTGTTTGTTCATGTGTACCTCAAACTTTTTCTAAGATCAGTTACACATGATTCCCGATAAATTATATCATAGAATTAGACACTTTATAACACTTACAATAAAATTCAAACTATATCATTTTAAGATACGTGATGGAGTAAAAAACACTAAAAATAATAATACATATAATACTATGTTTAATGTGATAAATTTATCTTGTGTAGTGATATCCAAGAAAACAAAAATAATAATAATAATAATAAAAGAAATTAAATAATTAAATAATAATAATAATAATAATAATAAATTAAATAAAAAAAATAAATAAACGAAATAATTATGTTGTATATCTGTATATTCATTAGAAAAATTTTGTTCCGGCATCGAAAAGTTTTAAATGATAAATGAAAGTGATAATTTTAAATTTTTGTTAAAAAATAGATTCCCATTTATTTGTGATAAATCTTATGTCATTTTTATTTAATTAAATTTATTTAATTTTTTTCTTATTATCGAGACTACATGTACTTTATTCCTCTTAAAGTGCAATTAGCATTCCGTTCTTTCAGTAAACTTCCTGTTTTTATTCTTCGAGCACCTTTGTCAGTGAAGGGGGCGATAAATTTTAAGATGACCTGCTTGATTCAGTTCCGATACACTTAATATTATAATGATTATTTCAAACATAATTATTTAGATATTTCAGTAAACATTCTGTTTTTTTCTTCGAGCACCTTTGTCAGTAAAACAAATAAGGGGGCGATAAATTTTAAGATGAATTGCTTGATTCAGTTTTGGTACACTTAAAGTTATAATGATTATTTAAAACATAATTATTTATATATATTTTTCTGAATTTTTCGGCGTCTTAAAGATATGACTTTTAATATATACAAATACACTTTTGTAAATAAAGTTTGTTGAAAAAAATACTTTTTTTTGTTTGGTAATATTGTTTAAATCTAAACATTTAAAAATATTGCTTTTCTATCGGAATAGTAAAAAATTAAGCATCCGATGTAGTTGTTCAGATTGTGAAGCCAAAACTAAAAATGATTTGAATGATTTTGAATTGAAGAATTAAAGCCATTGATTTATAAATATGGTAAACCAGACGGCTCAATCATAGGCGCGCTTCAGAACTAAGATCTGAGTTACTAAGAAACATACACGTGATTCAGATGTTTCCATACCTCACCAGTATACATTGTATGTCACGGAAAGGCACATTACGATGTTTTTTTAGAAGTCGGGTAAAGTACACAAATATGAGCCAGAATAAAGAAAAGTTTTTGTATTTGATGAGAGCGATTTATTCTAAATTTTTATTATTTTTTAACTACAAAACATTTATGCATTCGTATAACGAAGACGAGATTTAATTTTGAAATTAAGCTTTTTGTGCGTCTGATAAAGTTTAAATTCAGTCGTAAAACTACAGTTCTTCGTATATCACTTACAGAATTTGAAATGAGTAAGTCACGATCTCTTATAGGCTACATAAGAATTTATATCACTAGACAGTTTTAAAAGCCGAATGGTAGCCATTTTTGCACTGTTTTTATGAGAGACACAGCGTTAAAAGTTTAAAGTTGTTTCTAGTACGTATTGTCAGATGTTTATAAATATTTTTGAAGCTACTTAAATGCATTTTAATAGTTTTGTTCAACACATACGAAAAACGGTTTCATGTGCCTCTATGTAAATGTTCAATAAGGTATATACGAGATGACACGGCATGTCTCTATGCAATAACAAAATACAACAACAACAACAACAATAATAATAATAATAATATATTATTATTATTATTATTATTGTTGTTGTTGTTGTTGTTGTTAGCAATGAAACTGGTGATCCTTAATACTATTCGATCTGTACCGAGTCAGATTATAACCTGGGCGTTAACAGGCAATGCGATCCGTAACTGAGAGAGAACTGGAATTATAGCTTAATTTGGCTATTGCTTTTGAATATGGCTGCCGTGAAAAGGATCTAGCGTGCTCTGTCTAAAAGCTTGTTGTTACAAGAATATTGATTTTTGAAAAAAGTAAATGCTTGATGTAAACTGAGGTTATTATTGATACCGTGTTACACTACTTCCGACAACCAATTCTTGAAAAGCGAAATGAAGTCTTCGTTTCAATTAAAAATTTCAGGTTGCAAATGAATTTGTATCTTTGAACAAAATATTTTATTTTTTTCTGGAATGATGAAATTCATAAATAAGATAACAAGATGCCCATTGGCCATAACGCTAACCTGAGGGAATGTCAAAAAACTTGCAAAGAACTTAATTACAAAAACTTTACAAAATTGCTCAAGTTTGGAAAATCCGCAATAATTAATCAGAAATATCTAGTCACATTTTGTTTATAAATAGCTCACATGCATGATTCATTAATCTCCAATTGTTTGGCTTATGTTTTTTATTATCAAACTTTTCAGTCTTAGTGTCACTGATGAGGAATGAATTTCCGAAATGTGCACATCTGGCACATCAAAATTCAACTGGTATTTGTGTTATATATTTACCACTCCTGAGCGGGTGCCGCTGCTGGTGTAATAAAACTCCCCAAGGGTATCCATAAATCAGTAGGCAGTACTTTGTGCTGTCAGAAAATGTACCATTTAGCAAAATTTTCTGCTGCCTTAAATTGTAAAATTTGTTTAAAACTAAGGTTTATTCCCTCATGCAAAGCATTCCTTAGCTGGATTTGGATTAATATAATTTTAGAACTTTAGATTCATTAATTTCCAATTGTTTGGCTTATGTTTTTTTATCATCAAACTTTTCGGTCTTAGTGTCACTGATGAGGAATGATTTCCGAAATGTGCACATCTGGCACATCAAAATTCAACTGGTATGTGTGTTATATATTACCTATGGTACAATGAATAACCTTCAAATCGTTAATCATATGGTTATGCAGCCATGAGTTTGACCTTTGAACATATAAACTTGAACCTTATATCAAAATGGTTCATGACACAAAATCTACAATATTCTAATATACATGCTTTTACAAATAGTGAAAGGTTTTCAAGATAACTCATAATTTCAGTCTTCTTCTACAGTTATGACCTTGAC
The DNA here is from genome assembly GCA_029721355.1 of Tegillarca granosa. Taxonomy (NCBI): domain Eukaryota; kingdom Metazoa; phylum Mollusca; class Bivalvia; order Arcoida; family Arcidae; genus Tegillarca; species Tegillarca granosa. Next base: position 20,335,345 of record CM056609.1, on the reverse strand, counting down.
CTTTCAACATATGACCTTAAACCATACATCAAAATGATCGTTATATCAATACTTACAATATTTTGATATACATGCATATACAAAAAGTTCATAGTGTTCACGATAAGTAACAATTTCAGTACACTTATGCAGCTATGACCTTGAACTTTCAATATATGACCTTGAACCATATATCAAAATGATCGTCTTATCAACACCTACAAGAATCTCATACACATGCTTGTACAAAAAGTTAATGGTTTTCATGATAATTCATAAGTTCAGTACACTTATGCAGCTATGACCTTGACCTTTCAACATATGACCCTGAACAATAAATATCAAAATAATCGTCACATCAATCCCTACAATATTCTACTATGTATGCCTATAGAAAAAGTTTATAGTATTTAAGTTTATGCACAATTTTATGATTTATAAGCCAAAAAATAACATTTCAGGGGCAACAACCTCATTGGATTATTATAAAGTTTCAAAACTTAATACCTTGTTAGATTTTGTCATGCTGAACATTTTAACAATGTTTTGAATTCATATTTCTCTTAATATTTGCAAGAAAATTGCCTCAAACTGCATAAATCACAAATTAGGGCATGACCTTGATTTGTGACCTTGACCCTATATTAAAGTCATTTCAAGAAAAAGTCAAAACTGAAAATCCCATGTCATTATCTGTTCCAATAGTCAAGTTATAACAATTTGAAGCCATTTTACAAAATTAAACTCAAAAAACGACATAACCCATTTTTCGACCAAATGTCGCGAAATGAACAAACTATAGGCTTAAGACCCAAGAGAAGCCAAATATCACATCAGATTTGTTCTCCAATCAGCGGTTTCGCAGAAGAAGATTTTTAACATTTTTGAACCCCTAGGTCATCTTGACCTGCTTTTAATAGCCAGGGTAATGCCATGAACAAATCTGAATTGCACCGACCTCTATATGCTTCTGACCAGTATCATTGAAATCTGTGCCGCAGTTTTGGAGAAGTCTAAAATAGGTGTTAACGACACACACACACACACACACCACACACACACACACACACACACACACACACACACACACACACACACACGCCGCCATGCCAAAAGATCACATGACCTTTCTGTCAGATGAGCTAAAAATTTTAAAAAGTTAAACAAGAGGCAAATTGCCAACTCCTTTTCCTAAAGTGCATTGTAATTGTAAGTGATTGTAGGTGGTATATTGCGTAGGCGAATACCTGTTTAATATGCATGGTAAACGGGTATTTAAAGGGCTGTTGACAAGCAGTTTGAACCCATTCTCCAACTGTGGAAGACAGAAGGAACCTGGTAAGTAAATCATTTGTATACCATTTTAATATTACTTTTAAAGGAGACAAAATTGACTTCTCTTTGTTATTTTGGTTTTAATCTGTGGATAAACGGTAACATTTTTTTGTAAATTTCGGCAGTCTTACACTTTCATACCTCACAATATTAAAGAGTTATCATTTCTGAAAAAAAAAAAATCAAATCCGCTACTTTTTTCGTTACATTCAGGCCACCAAAGACCCAAACACAACAAGTCAGAAAACAATGTTTATATTGTTCATGCAACGATTTATGCTTCTTTTATTGATTTTGAAGAGCAATGATTAGTATTGTTACTAGAATATTAAAAAAAGTTTATAAATGCTGATTTGCATTATTTTTTAATCTTGGCGCGAACGAAGTGTGAAATTAGAATCTAAAGTGTCCCGCCTGGTTGTCAATAAACCGTTATAGACCTCGGTCATACATTGTTCAGTTTATTTTTATGCTGAGTCTGACTTTCATCATCACCGTATTATTGACGATCAGTAAATGATGTTGTTTTATGTTTAACGCCAGGTTATCACAATTATCAGAAAATGTAAGCTCATAATCATTTATGTTTAGAAACTGTAATACTTCTTATTATTATCAAGAAGCCTTATGTAGCCTGCATCTCTTACTTTAAATAACTTTGCATTTTCCTCGTAAATGTTTTCATATTTTTACTCATTCGCAAAAAAAAAAAAAAAAAAAAAAAAAAAAAAAAAAAAAAAAATGATCCCAAAAGAGACTGTATAGCTTATCTTGTATACCCTTGGTTTGTTGTTATACATGTTTTCAGTTTTACCAAACTTAAACTCAACACTATTTATAGTTTTGCACAGCAACTAAATTTTTGTTCGATTGTGTTATAAAAAACGAAAGAATATATAGAAAGATAATAAGTCAATATTCTACACATTCAAGAAAAATCACCAAAGTACCAAATCCGACAAACCTATTGTTATGCAAAAGTCTATTTGAAATGTAAGCTGTACATCTAAGAATTACATTTTGAATTGGTTTTACTTCTTTTAGATTAATAACCCTTAGCAGTTTTGAAAGTTCTGAAAATGGCTGAGGTGAGTGATTGATTTCAAAGACCTAACAACATTACGGATACGCTTTCGCCTTTTAGTATAAATATCTCTAAACCAGTTTTTATGAACATTTAACCATCTGAGTGGCTTAAGATAGAGCGTTTTGCTCTAGAACGGAAGTTCATGAGTTCGAACCAGGGTATAATCAAAGACAAGACTTTAAATTTTTAGATGCAGCTTCTTCGTGTGGCGCTCGGCATTAGAAGGACAGAAGACAGATTGGTTTAATCGTTGCCAGGATTATGTGACATGGGGAGTCAAATGCTTGTCTCCGGTATACTGGCACGGTGGGCTAGCACCTTAACCGAAGTCGTGTCAGTATAAAGTAGACCACTGTACTTACTCGCAAATCTCATGCATACACAAACATTCTTCAATTCATCTTTAAAGATGTTTTGATATATAATAATTGCCAAATAACTAGTCCTAATTTCCTCTGACTCTGCCACTATTCATGCCTGACGTTTTTGTGTAGAGTTAGAACAAATTCTGTATTAAAAACACTCGGGAAATTCCGATTTAAACGAATCGAACTGAAATTTAATTGAAACTGAAACATTTACTGAATAGACGCCGCCTAATTTCTTTATTTCTTTTAGGAAAAAAAACATTAAATTAATAAAAATAAACATTAAATTTTCAGCCGTCTTATTTTTTTTAAATTTATTTAAAAATAAGGGTTGTTCCCTCACGCATACCATTCCTTAGCTGACGTTGGATTCATATACTTTTGAAACTTTGGATACATTAATTTTCGAATGTTTGGATAATCTTTTTGTCTATGAACTTTTTCGGCCGCTATAGTAACTGATGCGGAATGAATTTCCGAAATGTGCACATATGACACAACAAAATTAAACAGGTATATATGCAAAATTAAACAGATATATATATATATATATATAATGGAGCTCGATTAAACTCAGGTGCAAACAAGGATAGAAAAAAGAAAACACATGAATAAGAAGCAAATATATATTATACGTCATTAAAATATATGGAGTTTGTACTTTGTAGTTGACAGTATGGCAAAACACCGATTATCAAGGAAGAAAAACATCAGCTCAAAACACTGGAATTCCTCGAATTGATGGTGGTGCCCTTTCCATGAAACTTCAAGCAACGTAAGTTAATTTATAAATTAAATCATGATATTAATCACATATTACAGGAAGTAATTTTTAAGTTGTTAACTTTATTACTCGTGGTTATAGTCTTTATTAGACCTTACTAATATATATATATATATATATATATATATATATATATATATATATATATTATATATATATATATTTATATAAAACAACAAGAACAACAATAATAATATTTTCCCCTTATCTTTGATTCATCATTAACAAGAAGTAAACAGTTGCTTCAGAATATAGATTATTGAGTTACTACATTTCAAATTGAAGGTTAGATGCATACATGTACAGATCTGAATTATATAATGAATCTGGAGGGGATCAAACAGATGAAACATCGTTTTTATTTAAATTAATAAATTGATTTAGACTGCATGTTCTGACATTATATTTTTCTTTTCTTTTTTATCTCTTATCTGTAGCGAAGCCTGGACAATTTATGAAGGTCCGAACTATCAAGGTCAACAATACAGCGTTGGAAAAGTTGCAAATTTTCCCGAACCATCAGCATGGGGCGGAAACACTTCCATACAATCGGCTAGGCCAACTGTGTAATAACTTACAGATTTAACCCCGTACACAGACAAACACGGAGAAATTATGGAAATTCAAATTTTTAAGTTGTAGTTGATATTTCAGTACAATAAAATCTAAGATAGCATTTAATATTTGTTTTTATTATTTCTAATGAAAGAAAAAAGTGTTATTTACAAAACATAGCATTCGCGAAATCCTAACTGGAGTTTTTTTGCAGTTTTATGCCCCGGTCAATATTCGTTCACACTCATATCGAGACATTTCGTTCTAGGATAGCGATAAAACAACCGAACTATGCGAGGCAAAAAAAAAAATTTTACTTTCTAGGATTTCCCGAGTGGAATTCGAATTTTGGCGGTGAGGGGTAATGTGAGAGATTTTTTTTCATGACGAGTTTGCTCATATACGTCAAGACAACACACAATTAGGATTCAACGTAATAATAATGGTTGTGGATTGTCTATTTAGATAGTTAGATATTATTTTCTCCCACTCTTATCGTTTTTGTAATTTAAAATTTAATCTTACACTTTTGGTACTTCTCCGTTATCTCACAAGTTAAAATGTCATATAAATTTATTTATATTTATTGATTTATTTATTTTATTTTATTTTATTTTATTTTATTTTATTTATTTTTATTTATTTATTTATTTATTCATTCATTTTTATTTATTTATTTATTTTTATTTATTTATTTATTTATTTATTTATTTTTTGAATTTTCAAAAAAAAAAATGTTTTAGCTCACGATAGTGCTAAAACGAGATTAACATCTTAACATGTTGCTGATAGCTCGGATGCCATCATTTAGAAGTAAATACAGTGTATGTAAGAATTTGTTTCTTATTCTTATGCCCAGTTGATTATAATGCCAATTTAGCATCGAATTCGGAGTTCTAATAGGGACTTTCGATTAATACTTTACTACTTGAGCATCAACCAGTTCCTCAAAAAGGGTTTAAAAATACATAAAAATTAAGTTTCATACGTCAGGTATTAGAGCAGAGATAAGAAAAAAAGAGCACAGAACAATGTAACAGTTTTTACTCCAATTGCATTTTTTGCCAAACATTAACCATTACTTCACAGTATGTGTTATAACTAAAATACCTTTGAAATATTTGGCTTACCACATGTTTGGTATCTGCATCACAAATAAAAACATATAACAAATATAGGCGGGGTGCGAAACGTCACACAAAAAGGATATAAAAATATTAAAAAAATAGAAAATACCATTACTGTCGCAGAGATTTGAACCTCACGAAATATGCAACGGGCTGACGACCTAACCGATTGTGTAAACCAGCAGGCAAAAAGCACGCAATCTTGCATATATATATATATATATATATATATATATATATATATATATATATATATATATATATATATATATATAAAATCAAATGTAAAAATCATCTTTGACATGCGCATAAACTTCCTACCGAACTTCCGGGCAAAACACGATGGAGCTCCAAGTGGAACGATGTAAATTACATAATGGAGTGAAATTGTGAAATTTGAAACTTTGTGTCCAATCGCACCATCGTGTCAGCTTTACCGCTTCATCTTGCATCGTATAATTTTAATATCACATTTTTACGTATCGTACTGTTTATATCTTTTTATCGTTTCTTCTCGTATTTTACTATTTTATTAACGCTCTGTCGACTATAAGTCGATTGTAAAACAGTACAATATTGTGAACCTTGACATAATAAAGATTCCATACGATATAGATACAGAAATACAGTTAAACGATCAAGTACCAAATATAACACTCCGAAATGAGTACTTATTGTTATTAAAACATATTGTAAAGTGATGTGGCTAAACCATATCAAAATAGTTATATTATACGCTCCTTTAGAACTCTTTATTAACACCAATAACAAAAATCTCTTTAAAATAAACGCGTCATACTTAAACAAACTCTCTTAGCATTTGACGTAACACAAGTTAACAAAACGTTTTAACGGATGTGAAACAAGTAGTTTTAGTGTTAATATATAATAAACATCATACAGTAAATCCAAAGCACTTAAGATTTGTATCTTATGACAAAAGCTGAATTTTATAGGCCCTTGTTTCTCATATACAGGAAAGACAAAACTGTACCTGTTTATGTGAATTCGTAATTTTACAATTTTTCTATACCATCCAAGGACCTTCCACACTCAATATCCTTTCAATTGACCATGTACTTTCAGAGAAGAAGATTTTCAAAGATTTTGGCTAAAAATAAACCTTATTTGCATATTACGTAATTATTGCAAAAACGAAAAATCATTCGGAAAAACCCGTTACATATGTTTTATCCCCCGACATTTATTTTCTATGTATCAAATGTCAACAAAATCGGTACATAAATAAACCCATAATGGCCATTTTTCGATTTTTGCTATTTATAGTAACGGCAGCCATCTTGGATTTCCGACACACATGTCGGATACAATTTTGAATTTATACTACACGAGGATCTTCCACACTCGATATCATTTCAATTTCAAAGCTAAAAATAGACCTTACTTGCATATTAAGTAATTATTGCAAAAACTAAAAATCGTACAGCGAAACCCGTTATATATGTTTAATCCCCCGACATCTTTTTTCTATGTGTCAAATTTCAACAAAATCGCTACATAAATAAACCTGTAATGGCCATTTATAGGTTTTTGCTATTTATAGTAACGGCAGCCATCTTGGATTTCGGACGGAAATGTCGGATACAATTTTTAATCTATAGCAACTAAGGACCTTTTATTCCAAATTTCATTTGAATTGGCCTATTTGTTTCAGAGTAGAAGATTAAAGTTTACGGACGCACGCACGCACGTAGGTACGCATGCACGCTTTACCATTTGCCAGGTATGCTAAAAACCGATTGCTATATAAATATGATGCATCATTATCTATGGATTTATCATATAGTCCCAAATAAGATTCAATGGCAGAGAATTTCACTTCCACAAAGTCAGAGTCTTTATTTAAATCTTTGAAACTTTTTAAATCAGGAATAATCATACTCCATTCTTCTGCCATAATTTCCCTACCAAAATCTTTATTTCTATCATATGCTTCTAGTCTGAAACAGGACAAAAATTTTAACCAAACATTTCTGCATGTGCATTTTAAGATACTAAAAATGTAGTCATTAAAAATATGGATTCTGTTATAAGGTACTTAAGAATTTTTTTAAATTCTGATTTTTGAAATAAAAATAAAAATTTATGTTCAGTGTCATACACAAATAGTATTAATAAAATTGCATATTTGATGAACAAAAAAATTAATAAAAATCAAAATCTAAAGACTAATTATTGTTAATTATTTATTGAATGTTGAATTTGGTTTAACAGCCTTCTGATAGATAAAGATGTAAATGATTCGAATGTCTTTATTTAACATTGTTTCAACATTTTCAGTCATCTCACAGCATTGACATTTAGTATTAGATCATTGCATGCATTAAATGCTAGATGCCTCGGTATTTAAACTACACTGACTAGTCATAACTGATGCCAAATTCTAGGAGCTAATACACCAAGCCAAAAGACACAGTCTAACTATTATTCCTCCTTGTCCATTAACCAGGCAGTAGGCAAGCAGATTGTGTCCCTAACCCATAATTAGGCATTAATTTTCCGTGACAGTGCCAAGCTGAGCAACTGAAATTAAAGTTTGTATTTTTTTTCACCCTTTAGTCTTACACTATGTAAGCCAGTCTTTATTCTAACCCATTAAAGCCAAGTGCTTAGGCTAGCAGCAGGAACTTCAAATATTTTATAACTTAAGTATTTTGTGGCCTGGTATTGAACCCAGATTTGCCATACATGAATATTTCTGATTGATATATTATGTGCATTTAATACAAATGCCTTTTACAGCATGTCAAAATCCCTGTTAGACATAGTCACAAGTAAAGTTTGTATGTTTGCTTGTAGGTCAGTGATTCTGTTTGGACACTCTAGATTTCCTACACCATCCAAGGATCTGGACTTTGTCTAGCCTCTTGGGCATAAACACAACTGTTGTAACAATAAACTACACAAAAACTTACAACTGTTACTTAATGATAAAAAAATCACAAAAATATTACGGTATGTAAGGTATATAAATGATTTATATAGAAAGTAACACTTAGCCTTTATTTTACTGTAGTGTAAAATGAGAGTAGAAAGTGAAAGAAGAAGGAAGCCTGCCAAGTCGGGAAATGTTGGCATTTTGTAAAATAAATGACAAAGACTGTTAACACAGCCTATTGTTTAAATGATTACCACAAATTCGCTGATAGCGTCAGTGCCATCGTATCGAATAATTTGAATCTTGGAAAATATGTAGATCTAGGCCATATTTGTTATTGAGACCAAGCCCTTTTAGACTTTTTGAATGAGGAAACGATTCGCGAATATGTACCTCTCTATTAACTCCCGTTTCCGACCCGAAACTCTCGCACCGCGCTTTTTAAGTTCTCCTTTGAGTGCAGAAAGATCCCACGATCCATCATCACATTCAATATTATAATACAGCCTACCTACGTATGTCAATATGGCGGTCGCAACAAGCTACGACCGATTCGATTCGTACGTCACCTGTATTCAGGGGGACATAACCCCTATATAAAACGACAAATGTTTCCCATTCAAACTATATCATTTTAAGATACGTAATGGAGTAAAAACACTAAAAATAATAGTACATATGATACTATATTTAATGTTAGAAAATAGCTTGTGTAGTGATATCCAAGAATACAAAAAAAAAAAAAAATAAATAAATAAAAAATAATAATAATAAAAAGAAGAAGAAATTAAACAAAATAATAATAATAACAATAATTATAATAATAAGTTTAATAAAAAAATAAACGAAATAATTATGTTGTATATCTGTATATTTATTAGAAAAATTTTGTTCAGCCATCCAAAGGTTTTAAATGATAAATGAAAGTGATAATTTTAAATTTTAAATTTTTGTTCAAAAAATGGATTTCCATTTATTTGTGATAAATCTTATGTCATTTTTATTTAATTAAATTTATTTAATTTTTGTTCTTATTACCTACACTACTTTATTCTTCTTAAAGTGCAATTAACATTCCGTTCTTTCAGTAAACTTCCTGTTTTTATTCTTCGAGCACCTTTGTCAGTGAAGGGGGTGATAAATTTTAAGATGACTTGCTTAATTCAGTTCCGATACACTTAATGTTATAATGATTAAAACATAATTATTTATACATTTTTCTGAATTTGTTTCAGCGTCTTAAAGATTTGACTTTTAATATATACAAATACACTTTTGCGAATAAAGTTTGTTGAAAAATATATATTTTTTGTTTTGTATTATTGTTTAAATCTAAACATTTAAAACATTGCTTTTCTATCGGAAAAGTAAAAAGTTAAGCACCCGATGTAGTTGTTCAGATTTTGGAAGCCAAAATTAAAAATGATTTGAATGATTTTAAATTGAAGAATGAAAGCCATTGACTTATAAATATGGTAAACTAGATGGCTTAATCATAGACACGCTTCAGAACTAAGATCTGAGTTATACCTCACCAGTATATGTCACGGAAAGGCACATTACAATGTTTTTTAGAAGTCGGGTAAAGTACACAGATATGAGCAAGAATAAAGAAAAGTTTTTTGTTTTTGATGAGAGCAATGCAATTCTAAATTTTTATTATTTTTTTTAACTGCAAAACATTTATGGATTCGTATTACCAAGCTTTTTGTGTGTCTGATAAAGTTTAAATTCAGTCGTAAAACTACAATTCTTCGTAAATCACTAACAGAATTTAAAATGAGTAAGTCACGATCTCTTTTAGGCTACATAAGAATTTATATTACTAGACAGTTATAAAAGCCGAATGGCAGCCATGATTGCACTGTTTTTATGAGAGACACAGCGTTGAAAGTTTAAAGTTGTTTTAAGAACGTATTGCGAGATGTTTATAAGTATTTTGAAAGCTACTTTTTAAAAGTTTTGTTTTAAACGTATGAAAAACTGTTTTATGTGCCTCTGTGTAAATGTTTAAAAAGGTATATACGAGATGACACGGCATGTCTCCATGCAAAAACAAAAACAAAAACAACAACAATAACAACAACAACAACAATTATAATAATATAATACTAATGACAACAACAATAATAATAATAATAATAATATAATACTAATAACAACAACAACAATAATAATAATAGTAATATTATTATTATTATTATTATTATTATTATTATTATTATTATTATTATTATTATTATTAATGTTTAGCAATCAAACTGATGATCCTTATTACTATCCGATCTGTACCGAGTAAGATTATAACCAGCTGGGCGTTAACAGGTAACGCGATCCGTAACTGAGAGAGAACTGAAATTATAGTTTGATTTGGCTATTGCTTTTTAATATGACTATCGTGAAAAGGATCTAACGTGCTCTGTGTTAAAGCTTGTTGTTAAAAAAATATTGATTTTTGAAAAAAGTAAATGCTTGATGTAAACTGAGGTTATTATTAATACCGTGTTATACTACTTCCGACGACCAATTCTTGAAAAGCGAAACGAAGTCTTCGTTTCAATTACAAATTTCAGGTTGCAAATGAATTTGTATCTTGGCGCAAAATATTTTATTTTTTTCTGGAATGATGAAATTCAAAATGCATAAATAAGATAACAAGAGGCCCATGGGCCTTAACGCTTACCTGAGGAAATGTAAAAAAAAAAAAAACTTGCAAAGAACTTAATTACAAATATCTAGTCACATTTTGTTTATAAATAGCTTATTTGCATGATTTACCTATGGTACAATGAATAACTTCCAAATCGTTAATCATATGGTTATGCAGCCATGATTTTGACCTTTGAACATATGAACTTGAACCTTATATCAAAATGGTTCATGACACAATACCTACAATATTCTAATATACATGCTTTTACAAATAGTGAAAGGTTTTCAAGATAACTCACAATTTCAGTCTTCTTCTACAGTTATGACCTTGACCTTTCAATATATAACCTTAAACCATACATCAAAATGATCGTTATATCAATACTTACAATATTTAAATATACATGCTTATACAAAAAGTTCATAGTTTTCATGATAATTAACAATTTCAGTACACTTATGCAGCTATGACCTTGAACTTTCAATATATGACCTTGAACCATATATCAAAATGATTGTCTTATCAACACCTACAATAATCTTATACACATGCTTGTACAAAAAGTTAATGGTTTTCATGATAATTCATAATTTCAGTACACTTATGCAGCTATGACCTTGTCCTTTCAACATATGACCCTGAACAACATATATCAAAATGATCGTCACATCAATCCCTACAATATTCTATTATATGTGCCTGTACAAAAAGGTTATTGTTTTTTAAGCTAATGCAGAATTTTATGATTTGTAAGCCAAAAATTAACATTTCAGGTTCAACAACTCCTCTTTGGATTATTATATAGTTTCAAAACTTGGTACCTTGTTAGATTTTGTCATGCTTAACGTTTTAACAATGTTTTGAATTCATATTTCTCTTAATATTTGCAAGAAAATTGCCTAAAACTGCATAAATCACAAATGAGGGCATGACCCTGATTTGTGACCTTGACTCTATATTAAAGGTCATTTCAAGAAAAAGTCAAAACTGAAAATCCCATGTCATTATCTGTTCAAATAGTCAAGTTATAACAATTTTAAGCCATTTTACAAAATTAAACGCAAAAAACGCATAACCCATTTTTCTGACCGGTATCATTGAAATCTGTCCCGCAGTTTTGGAGGAAAGTCGAAAATATGAGTTAACTAACCACACACACACACACACACACACACACGCCGGCATGCCATAAGATCACATGGCCTTTCGATCAGATGAGCTAAAAATGACAATTTTTAACAAGTTTAACAAGAGGCAAATTGCCAACTCCTTTGCTTAAAGTGCATTGTAATTGTAAGTGATTGTAGGTGGTATATTGCGTAGGCGAATACCTGTTTAATATGCATGGTAAACGGGTATTTAAGGGGCTGTTGACAAGCAGTTTTAAACCATTCTCCAACTGTGGAAGAAAGAAAAATCCTGGTAAGTAAAACATTTTAGTATTACTTTTAACGGATATAAAATTGACTTCTCCTTGTTATTTTGGTTTTAATCTGTTGATGAACGGTAACATTTTTTTGTAAATTTTGGCAGTCTCACACTTTCATCCCTCACAATATTAAAGAGTTATCATTTCTGAAAACAAAATCAAATCCGCTACTTTTTTCGTTACATTCAGGCCACAAAAGACCTAAACACAACAAGTCAGAAAACAATGTTTACATTGTTCATTTTAGACATGCAACGATTTATGCTTCTTTTGTTGATTTTGAAGAGCAATGATTAGTATTGTTACTAGAATATTTAAAAAGTTTATAAATGCTGATTTGCATTTTTTTTAATCTTGGCGCGAACGAAGTGTGATATTAGAATCTAAAGTGTCCCGCCTGCTTGTCAATAAACCGTTATAGGCCTCGGTCATATATTGTTCAGTTTATTTTTATGCTGAGTCTGACTTTCATCACCACAGTATTATTTACGATCAGTAAATGATGTTGTTTTATGTTTTACGCCAGGTTATCACAATTATCAAAATGTAAGCTCATAATTATTTATGTTTAGAAACTGTTATACTTCTTATTATTATCAAGAAGCCTTATGTAGCCTGCATCGCTTACTTTTAATCGCTTCGCATTTTTACTCGTAAATGTTTTGATATTTTTATGAATTTGCATAATTCAAAATGATCCCAAAAGAGAATGTTTAGCTAATCTTGAATACCCTTGGTTTGTTATACATGTTTTACAGTTTTACCACACTTAATCTCAACACTATTTATAGTTTTGCATACCAACTAAATTTTTGTTCGATTTTATTATAAAAAACGAAAGAATATGTAGATAGTTATAAGTTAATATTATACACATTCAACACCAAAGTACCAAATCCGACAAACCTACTGTTATGCAAAAGTCTATTTGTAATGTAAGCTGTAAATCTGAGAATTACATTTTAAATTGATTTTTTTAAGGTAAATAACCCTTTGCAGTTTTGGAAGTTCTGAAAATGGCTGAGGTGAGTGATTGATTATAGAGAACTAAGAATATTACGAATACGCTTTCGTCTTTTAGTATAAATATCTCTAAACCAGTTTTTATGAACATTTAACCATCTGAGTGGCTTAAGATAGAGCAATTTGCTCTAGAACGGAAGCTAGTGAGTTCGAACCAGGGTATGGTCATAGATAAGACTTTAAAATTT
>CM056609.1:20281918-20319418 GCA_029721355.1 Tegillarca granosa | reverse complement strand
GAAAGAAAGAGCACAGAACAATGTAACAGTTTTTACTCCAATTGCATCTTTTGCCAAACAGTAACCATTACTTCACAGTATGTGTTATAACTAAAATACCTTGGAAATATATGACTTACCACATGTTTGGTATCTGCATCACAAAAGAAACATATAATCAATATAGGTGGGGTGCGATAAGCCCCACAAAAAGGATATAAAATTATATAAAATAGAAAATTCCATTACCGTCGCAGAGATTCGAACCTCACGAAATACGCAACGGGCTGACGACCTAACCGATTGTGTAAACCAGCAGACAAAAAGCACGCCATCTTGCATACATAATAATCTAATCAAATGTAAAAATCATCTTTGACATGCACATAAACTTCCTACCAAACTTCCGGGCAAAACACGATGGAGCTCAGTGGAGCGATGTAAATTACATAATGTAGTGAAATTGTGAAATTTGAAACTTTGTGTCCAATCGCGCCATCGTGTCAGCTTCCCCGCTTCATCTTGCATCGTATAATTTTAATATCACCTTTTTACGTATCGTTCTGCTTATGTCTTATAATCGTTTCTTCTCGTATCTTACTATTTTATTAACGCTCTGTCGACTATAAGTCGATTGTAAAATAGTACAATATTGTGAACCTTGGCATTATAAAGATTCCATACGATATAGATACAGAAATGCAGTTTAACGATCAAGTACCAAATATAACACTCCGAAATGAACACTTATTGTTATTAAAACATACTACAAAGTGATTTTGCTAAACCATATCAAAATAGTCATATTATACGTTCCTTTAGGACACTTTATTTACACCAATAACAAAAATCTCGTTAAAATAAACGCGTCATACTTAACAACACACTTAGCATCTGACGTAACTCAAGTTTACAAAACGTATAACGGATGTGAAACAATTTTTAGTGTTATTATATAGTAAACAGCATACAGTAAATCCAAAGCACTTAAGATTTCTATCTTATGACAAAAGCTGAATTTTATAGGCCCTTGTTTCTCATATACAGGAAAAGACAAAACTGTACCTGTGTTTGTGAATTCGGAATTTTACAATTTTTCTGCCTTATTTTTGAAGTAGGAATAGAATGTCAAGATATCACTTCCGGAAAACTGTGTTCAACAGTTATAGGCACTGTATTTTGTTTCAAATTGTAAGGTGTTTGCTTTCCTCCATGGAAGTTTTGGAAAGTATTTGCATGCTTTTGTTTAATGACAAAAAAAAAACCATAATTTCTGATACTAAAGCACAAAAATACTGAAATTTATTACTCTTCTTTTAGTTTATATTGATTGATGGTCCGTAGTGGTTTCGTTAACATCCATGAGTTGTTTTTCCATCATTGGGATTGAAAGAGGTCACAAGAGACGAGTAACCTTTTCAGTGATCGCAGAAGCCCTTAGCTAAGCTAATCACATAATCATAATAGTACATCTTATGAACTGAAGGCATGTTCCAGTATGTCTAAAACGATTGTTGCTAACTCGCGTTATTCAGTTTTTGCGCATGCATTCCTATGGACTATGAACATCATTTAATTGTTAAATGGATCAGGCCAACAAGCTAAGTGCTGGGCTGGCAGTTGAGCAAAAATTTACTTTAGTTAAGTTATGATGTTTAATACCCTAGTCAAGAACTTATAACGAGGCGGCTGATTCTTGTATAGTGAAGGAAACCAGTGTCAGTAATATTAACCACAGAACTACCTCAAGCGAAAAAAAACAAACTTACTTGCACTAAGATCTGCACGAGAGGGATTCAATCAAAGGCGGTGAGAGGGACAGTAAACCAGCGCCACTGAGTCCCCAAATTTCAAAGAGAGAGAGAGAGAGAGAGAGAGAGAGAGAGAGAGAGTTTTTTGGGGAAAAAAAATACTTAAAAATGAATCAGACAAGCATAAATGTAATCAATCTATAACATACATGTATATATAAAGCTGGTGGTAAGTATATTAAACTTTCGAAGGTGTCCATTTGTATTCCAATAAAATGATGCCCAGTTTATACAACACATATTCGTAACTTGCCTTGGCAAAATATTTTCTCGCCCTGACAAAATACTTATTCGCCATTGAAAAATACTAATTCGCCATGAAAGATTATTAAAATGTAAACAATGTCCACTATCCCTTGGAATATTTTTAAGAAGTGTAATAACTTATGTTTGATTCTCAAAAGTTGTCTTTCTTTAGTTGTTTTTGTGAGAAACTTTTTAATTTCTTGGTAGAACTTTGTTTAATTTCAAAGTACATGTGTTGGATAATTAAACTGTAAAATCATACAGAAATTGCTGTTTTTTATACTAAAAAAAGAGTCGAAACACAATATAGCAAAGTATTTAACACGAATTTCTCTCCATAAAATTAAGATATAACCAAAATCAGTTAAGATGCGAAGTGTATTGTAACAGATCAAAGGAAAATGGTTCTGTCGGACCGGAAATAAGAAAGGAGCCTCGTGCACTCAAAGCGACCGCATAGGGTTCCCGGATGTAGAGTAGTCTAAAGCGCGCGCTTATGGATTATAGTGCCTCTTGCTGCCTAGATTTAGCGTAAGGTAGGGGTTTAGTAGGTCAAAGGTCATTAGTTTTCTCCACCTTTCCAGAACTGTCTTATTTAAAACAAGTGTAATAAAATTTGACTCGAATGTAAGACTCCATTTCTTCAATTGGTATGTCATAACAGAATTAAATGCTATTGAAAATTGGTATGTCATAACAGAATGATATGTCGTTGGCAATTTGTATGTCATAACGGAATGATATGCTATAGACAATTGGCATGTCATAACAGAACGATATGCTATTTACAATTCGAATGTCACAGAAAAAAGACATGCCGTTGGCAATTGTCATAACAGAATGATATGCTATTTAAAATTGATGTGTCATAACATAATTTATACTATTGGTTATTGGTATATCATAACAGAATGAGAATGGTATGCTATGTACATTTGTACTTTGGCTGATGAGCCTTCTTAGTAGCAAAAAAAATGTTCATTTTTCTATTCATAAAAGTCAAACTTTTTAACTTTGCTTTGAAGAGACTTCTATGACCCGTGGTAATTGTGTAAGCATTTTAATACAATGCATTTTTTCACTGTTGGTCAATGGCTGGTGAGAAAGGGGATTTCCTTCCTTGAAAAACTACTGGCTCGCTACAATTTAAAAGGCGTAATGCAAGCGATGTATATTTGCTACAATGCGGACAAGTATGCTAGCACGCTATAAAACGCTGAAGTACACACTAGTGCAAAGAAAATAAGAAATCCCTGAATAAACGTCAGCACCCCATGTCTGTTTTCTTCTAATCGACTTTCGCTGTATTTCGTATTATGACGCATATATTGAAAAATACCCCTGGCTAATGCATGTACACATAATTATATTCAAAGAGCTATATACTATATATACATAGTTAATACAACGAGACAAAATCATTAGAATCGCCAATACTGAACGACATTATATTTAAACAGAATACACCGTCGCTCAACCAGAAATATTTAAACTGTCTGTGTCTTTAATAACATAGAACTTATTTTAAAATCTTTTTGTCAAAACAATGCAGAGTCAAATTGTATCAAACTAATCATTACGGATCAATATCCAATCGATTAAATTTACAAATTAACTGTATTGATTGATTTATACCGTTCAATAATGTTTAACACTTTACATAAATTTGATTACCTCTTTGTTTTTTCGGTGTTACTTTAAGCAATATGATATCACATTATCATTAATTTGCATAATTTGTTAAGAGTTTGAAAAGAATACAAACACAAATATCAGGTTAAAACGCAGGTATGTCATTTTCAAGCAGTATTTCAAATGGTTTTTTTTTACCATCTTTTTTCAGTTTTGTTTTATTTATTATATATTTATTTATTGATTTATTTATTATCTCTTTACCTGTTGTTTAAGCTTGAATATATTGTAATCAATACCAGGAAAATTGTGAGTTGTAGGTCGGTGTTTATCATTATTATTACTACTACCATCACTACTACAACTACTGTTATTATTATTATCATCATCATCATCATTATTATTATCATTTTATTATTATTATTATTATTATTATCATCATCATCATCATCGTCGTCGTCATCATCATCATCATCATCATCATCATTATTATTATTATTACTATTATTATTATTATTATTATTATTATTATTATTATTATATCTTTATTATTATTATAATTATTATTATATCTTTATTATTATTATTATTATTATTATTATTATTATTATTATTATTATATCTTTATTATTATTATTATATCTTTATTTGGGGTTAATCAGGTTTCCTCCACCATTCTAGAACTTGTAGCCCTGATATAAGTGAAAGATCCTTCGATCCTTCACTGGGGCGTTAAACGCTATTACTACACTCCATTTTTATATTAAATCGACACTTTTCGGTTTTCGTCAAGGAGATGTTTTTTATCAATCTCCAAAATTAAATAAGACTTTGGAACGATTTTATTATTAACTGTTTGTGTTGCTTTAGCTAATATTAGCGATAAAATAAGTTTATATTTATTTATTTATAGGGTTAATACGAGTGCATGTGATAAGATTGTTTTGTGTCTTTGCAAGTATCAGCTTCGTACTCATAGTCTCATTAAAGGGTGATAATACACGTGCCAAAATATCAGATCGTTAGAACGCAATTTTCTCTTTCAAGATGAAGTTGAACTGCGATGTTTGACATTATTTCGCCCAAAACAATCATGCCATGCTGTGTTTCACAATGCCAAGAATTTTTTTCCCGTTTTTGCAAAATTACGGTTTCAAGCTTGTCTACATTTCCAGTACCAACCAGTAGTTTGTTTTTATTTAAAGAATTTTGATACTTGTATATTTAGAAAGCGTTGGAAATTATACATCGATGAGTTCAAATGACAATTTTTATTTCCAAGAACATTCATAAAATACTTGATACGTAAATCTCAAATTGTCAATTACGTCTGGAATGTAGTCCTCTAAAACTACATCTCTTCAACAGAAATCTTTCTGAAACGCCTTACTGCAGTTGTGGAACAGAAACCACATATCATTTTCTACTAGAATGCACCTCTATAGCCATATACGACATACGACAATTGACAGACTTCCTTTCCAGATAAACAAAAACTTGCTTCTTTGCGACTCAAATGCACTCACATGTGACCAAAACAAAGACATATTTTTATGTGGTCAGGATTTAATCATAAAATCAAAACGATTTATATGAAGTATTACAGTATAAGATATATTTACGCATAATCAAATTCAAACATCGACTGCTACATTGAATTTTTATTGTTGTCCAATATCACAATCAACCCACATGGTAACAAATTAATATTATATTGTTGTATCTTTTATTTGTTTTTTCTTTCATTTATTTTCCTTTTCATTTTGCTTAAACATGATTAGTATTATTATTTTTAAATACTTATATTATACTCCCACATCAAAGTTTGAATTAATAAGCTTCATGGAAACTGGCTTGTAAAGAGTTGTAACTCTTGTTCCAGAATCCATCATGTTTGCTGTTGTATGTATGTTTCATGTATGTATTAATTTAATAAAATATTGTTTAAATTAGAATTAATATACTTGATGTCGACTTATTTTATACAGACAAGGTATTATGACGTCACAAAATCAGTCGAGTTAAAGCCAGTAAGAAAAGAAAGTGGTTTTGTGTTGTTAAGATCGTTTTTTTTTAAATCTTATTTATTTTTATTTATCACTAACGTTTTTCTTATTTTACAGTTTTAATGATATGGGAAGTGCTCCTTCAAAGGTTCAAAATGGAACAGTGTCAAACTTTGCTAATACAGAAACGTCAAAGAAAGCAGATGTTTCAAAACTTAAACCGTTTATGGAAAGACTTGAAGATGGAACTAAAGGGAAGGTTCTATCTGAGAAAGATATATCAAAAAGACACGAAGAAAATATGATAGTTTTACAAGAAGCTATAGAGTATTTAAAGAATGAAATCGTTATTATTCAGACTAGCTCTAATTGCAGCAGTAAATTCAAGGAAGTAATAAAGCGTATAGAACGAATCTCATGGCCAACGCAACGCATCCATTTCAAGCTGCAATTTGAATATTCTGAGAAAATTGCCCATGAATTAGCGGCTTCTGGAACATTGCATAATCTTTGTGATCTGGTTATAAATCATTTTTCTGCCGATGGTCAGATTCCGGAAAATAAGTTCGAATTACTTCTCAATACTATTATGATTTTAGAAAATACATCTGATACAAGTGCTGAATCGGCAATGGATATATGCCGGCATCCACATTTCATTACTTTTCTTGTTCAAAAGATGACACAATGGAAAGATGCTCACCTGAAGGATGCATTAGATTTGGTAATTTTTTATATTACTATAAACGTGTTCCTTTAATTTTGATGCTACTAATATGTAATATGATTGTTGGTATTAGGTGCTACATTTATTTATTTATTTATTTATTTATTTATTTATTTGTTATTATTATTATTATTATTATTATTATTATTATTATTATTATTATTGTTGTTGTTGTTGTTGGTGGTGGTGGTGGTGGTGGTGGTGGTGTTGGTGTTGTTTTTGGTGGTGATGGAAAATGTGATTAAAGATTAAGTAATGATATATTAGTTGCACCAAGCTTATCACCATAATTATGTTGGCATAGGTTCGAAAGCAACTGAGGATTTCCGTAGTGCATTTGCCGAGTAGAATTGAAGTACTAGTAACTAGATAATAACTTAAATAATAATTGTTTATTAAACTTAGTTGAATAATAACTTAAAGAAAACGATAATTTCTTTTACAATATTACCCCCTTTAACCGAGACCTTTGTCTTCACGTGATGTGTCTGTATCGTGCCTTGTTGCATGTTTCTTATTGAAATACTGTTTCATACTACATCTAGGTGTGTGTGTGTGTGTGTGTGTGTGTGTGTGTGTGTGTGTGTGTGTGTGTGGACCCGAGAGTAGTATTATGGGTATCACAGTTTTGTTTAGTTTTTATTTGATCCATTAGCTACTTCTTTGTATCTTAACTAATTTCTGCTATGGGAAAAAGAATTCTTTTAATAAACACCATGAATTACCAATGGAAAATCAAAGTGATTGGAACAAATTGAAATGATGCATTTGTTGCACAAAGAAGACCAAAGCGTTATATCTGATCCTAAATGAACCACTTATTAAATATTTACAACTTATTGTTGTCAATTTTTGGAAACAATTTAACCAACTCCGTCATATTTTTAGATACTTTTGACCTCTCAGATGTTTCGGATAAAGGTTATCGCATTTAAAAATACAATGTAAAATTTTTATTGATTTATTAGCTTTTCATTACAATATGAGTAAAACTCATAAGTACTGATGTTGTCTCCAAATGTAATGACTTCTCCATGATTTTGTATTGTCAAATTTGTAAACCGAAATTGGGGAAAAATCGCAACATTACATAGCAAATAAAATCATCAGAATTTTTTTTAATGATAATTACATGGTAGGTATTTTTTGGTAAATTGAAGAATTTAATTACATAATCACAAATTAAGAGTTTAGATTAAATCAATAAGGATTCAGAATTAAATCAATTTACAAATAAACTGTTTAAACAAAAGAGCAAATTGAAAAAATTACAAGATAAATGAGAAGGCTATACAGAAAAAAAAACAATGAAAAGCAAAGTTAAAATAACCCGTCAGACTAGAAACGAATAGATTATTTATGATAGATTGCATCATTCGAGTTTAGAAATACGGCAATTCAAAGAAAGAATAGATGTTTTATTATTATATATTATTATTATTATTATTATTATATTAAAAAATATGAAAGATTATGATATGCTACATTGTTGTATTCTAAGTAACAACAAAGCACATAACTATATAGACTTCTTTAATCGCTGATGGTTTATTTTTGTAACAGGTTCCTGTTACAGTTGAGTAGAGTAATGGTGTAATACGTCCCAGTCAAGAATATTTCACTTATATCGAGACGTCGGCAGCTATAGGCGAAATTGCAGGATTTTTGCCTGTGCGTTGTGCTGATGGCATTATACAGCAAGGATTTTTGATCGTGTCCATGACTGTCATGACACGGGACCTTGTTTATTTTAAGTTCCTATCCGAAAGAACCGTGACTTTCACTTCGTAATGCCGAATGTTTGAAGAAAGAACAGTCACTACCCACTTTCAAGTCTTGGGTTAGACCCCGTCGGGGGTCCGAACCAAAGACCTCCCACTTACGGAGCGAGCACTCTGCTTACTGAGCTACCGCAGTGATCGGTTTCTGATTAGTAGTTAATATATTAACACAAATACCAGTTGAATTTTAATGTGCCAGATGTGCACATTTCGGAAAATTCATTCCTCATCAGTGACACTAAGACCGAAAAGTTTGATAATAAGAAAAATAAGCCAACAGTTGGAAATTAATGAATCTAAAGTTCCAAAATTATATTTATCCAAATCCAGCTAAGGAATGCTTTGCATGAGGGAACAAACCTTAGTTTTAAACAAATTTTACAATTTAAGGCAGCTGAAAATTTGGTTAAATGGTACATTTCTGACAGCATAAAGTCCTGCCTACTGAGTTAAGGATACCCTCGGGGAGTTTTACTCCACCAGCAGCGGCACCCGCTCAGGAGTAGTAAATATATAACACATATACCAGTTGAATTTTGATGTGCCAGATGTGCACAGTTTCGGAAATTCATTCCTCATTAGTGACACTAAGACCGAAAAGATTGATAATAAGAAAAATAAGCCAACAGTTGGAAATTAATGAATCTAGAGTTCCAAAATTATATTTCATGCCAAATCCAGCTAAGGAATGCTTTGCATGAGGGAACAAACCTTAGTTTTAAAACAAATTTTACAATTTAAGGCAGCTGAAAATTTGGTTAAATGGTACATTTTCTGACAGCATAAAGTACTGCCTACTGAGTTGAGGATACCCTCGGGGAGTTTTACTCCACCAGCAGCGGCACCCGCTCAGGAGTAGTAAATATATAACACATATACCAGTTGAATTTTGATGTGCCAGATGTGCACATTTCGAATATTCATTCCTCATTAGTGACACTAAGACCGAAAAGTTTGATAATAAGAAAAATAAGCCAAACAGTTGGAAATTAATGAATCTAAAGTTCCAAAATTATATTTATCCAAATCCAGCTAAGGAATGCTTTGCATGAAGGGAACAAACCTTAGTTTTAAACAAATTTTACAATTTAATACATATTTCTATCATTAATGTACCTGTTAGATTCAGACATGAACCCTTTATTTATTTTTCATGTCAGGGTTCGGATTAGTGGTAGGACCATGTGAACTTTTGTTGATATATATATATATATATATATATATATATATATATATATATATATATATATATATATATATATATATATATATATATAATTATTAATATCCTACAAGCGTGGGCGTTTATAGTTTTTATAATTTAAGTTATGATACGTTTAATTAATCATTAACAGAATTTTAACCTATAAAATTAAAATAAAATCAAGTTTATATTTATGGATACGTTATGTAACGTGTTACTTCAACAGGTAAAATCACAAAGTAGAAGAATAATTAATAAAAGGAGTTTCCGCATATATGCGTAGACATAAATTTTACAGTAATATTATTAACTGTAAAGCTATGACAATGATAACATGTATTAGAATATTTTAAAGCTCGACTGTCTTAGCGATATTTTCAGTCATTCGAGTTTTCCTTAAAGCTCTCGAAACAGTTCCTGTTATCAATTTTATTTTTATTTTAATTTGTAAAATGAAAACGAGAAGAAACCTAGCCTTACTTTTTCGTAAGTTTTAGCCATTTTTTATCACATGTTTAATAAGTCATTGTTGGTGAAGGGTGTTTTGTTTTATTTGTCGTAAATCTAAGTGGAAAAACGAACTTATTTTGAAAATTTGAATGATGCGGCCGTTATGTGCACATAAAACATAAGTGGTTAAAATAGTAACATGTTTTTATAGCTTTTAACAGTTTTAAAATATTAATAATGAAGTGACAATGAAAAGTAATAAACCTTAATTCATTTATTAAAAACTTATATTTCCACGTGTGTGTATCTGTTTATGTGAAATAATTGCTTCCTTATTCTTTTTCTTTATTTTAGGAAAGAAATAAACTTATATGGTATTTTGTATTTACAATATACAACTGTGCTTCACTGGTGCAAAACACCTCCAGACTACGCCATTTGAAATGTAACAGTATACTTGAAGTCTACCTTGATTCACCAATACCTATCATTAGTCTTAATTCTTTCCTGTCGCTTGGATGTCTAGTCAAGGAGAAAGATAGCACTATACTATTGAACCATGCATATCTCTTAGATCTACTGATAGAAGTTCTCTCTGAAACAATATTAAGTTCAAGCCATGGAACGTGGGGCTACTCAAGCCGAACTCTTGCTGAAAGTAAGCATTTTATAAGCTCATGTATAATATCTTTTGTCTTTAAAGGTGCTGATTTTCTTTTAAGACCTACGTCAAGAACAAGAATTTAGAATTGTTTTTTCTATTTTAGGTACCACTGCGGTAGCTCAGTTGATAGAATGTTTGCTCCGTAAGTGGGAGGTCTTGGGTTCTAACCCCGACCGGGTCTGACAGAAGACCTGAAAGTAGGTAGTCACTGTTCATTTGCAAAGCGATCGGCATTACGAAATAAAAGTCGCGATTCTTTCGGATGGGAACTTAAAATAAACGAGGTCTCGTGTCACGGCAAGCCTGGCACGATAAAGAACCCTGTTGTATAATGCCATCATCCCAACGCACAGGCAAAAATTCTACATTTCGCCTATAGCTAGCGACGTCTCAATATATGTGCGATATTCCTGACTGGGACGTTAAACACCATTACCCAACTATACTCACTCAACTGTATTTGAGGCAACATACTGAATATTTCTAAGATGAAAATTTTATAATATTCCAGCTGTAAAAAAGATTGCAAAAATGGAGAAGATGAAGAAACCAATAGTAGAACACGGCATGATACCATTGTTGATAGGTCTAACTGCAAGTACAGACATTGAGGAACAAAAAGGTAACCGTATTATTATTATAATTATTGATGAATTTATAATTATTTATTATAATTTAATTTATTATTATTATTATTATTATTATTATTATTGATGAATTTATAATTTTTCATTATAATTTAATCTATTATTATTATTATTATTATTGCAAATTGGGATCTATGAAGTCAGTATGCACAAATGGACAATAAAGTTTTAATGGGCAGCAAAACGTTTTGGTTTAAACACTTTTGGAAAACATTACCGGTGAAACCAAAGATATCATGCTGTAACTGATGATATTTACATTTGCTCTGCACCTTTACTAATATTAACTTGTTTGAGACCGGTGGCAATTGTTAGATAATAAATGCCATTGATCACATGATCATTAGACTGTGCGTATAAATATTTCACTGTCTGGACAAATATTTCACTGTCTGGACTACTTTTTAAGTTGTTTTATAACAATTGTAATATAACGAACAAGAAATCTAGAAAAAAATATTTATTAAATTTAAAAATATATAAGAATGTATTTCATAACTAAAAGCGTCTAAAATTAAATTTTAAAAAATTAACTCAAAGCAAAAAGTTACAACACTTAATCAGCTGTTGTACCGCGAATGACTGGGTCACAAACCGGAAGGCAATATGTTGGTCAGTTCCGTTCGTTCTGTGGAAAATGATTACAGACACTATGTCTTTCCAAAATAGATATCATTACAGTCATTCAAAAATACACCACTTATTTCTTCTCAAATTCCAATTTCTAGCATTGCACTTTTACTTTCCAAATCTAAGAGTGGCAATAACATATCACTTTCGTGTCATTCTTAGGGACTGTTTACTTGTTCGTTATGCGCCTTCTTTTCTTTTCTTAAGAAATTTGTTTTTTTTAATAATTTGTATAATTGATACTAAAAGGGACGAAATTAATGTTTTAAATACAATGTGTAAACACAATGTTAAAATTAATAAAATATTTCGTAATTATTGAGAGCCCTGTCTTTATTTCAAGTTGTACTATATTCTACTCATATATTCACGCTGTTCCAATAATTGATCCCACTTGTCATTCAAAGCGGTAAAATTGAAACGAATGTAAAAAAAATAATAAAAACATAAATAATAAAAAATAAATAATAAAACATAAATATAACGATTGGACAACATTTTAATGGCAGTTATTAGATTATATTTAAATCTGCTCCGCAACTTTACTTTCCTTTGCTAATGCGCCTTATTCAGTTTACCTTGCAAAGCTATAGCATTTATAGTCCAATAACAGTAATTGCTATGATGTTCAATGAATAATTAACCATAATTAAAGTTGTCTTGAATAAAATGACAATTTAAAGTAAGTTTGGTTTATTCCAAAACTGTAATTGATAAGAAAATAAATATTTCATCAAGCAACTCGGTCAGTTCCGTAAAATCATCTTAATAAAGAGATTTACTAATTCTTTTATTTCAGTTTCTGCAAAAACATTAAGGACTCTATTGTTTGACAAGGACAATAAAGAATACATAGTTAACCATCCAGAATTGAAAGTTGTTGAAACTTTAACTAAATTTCAGCATTCTGAAAACAATGTTGTTTGTAGAGCATGTGAAGGTGCGCTTTGGAATCTGAGGGAGGTACTACATAAAGAAACAAAGTATAAAGATGTAGGTATGTAAATATACATGTATATTTCTGTCTTTATTCATTAAAGTAGGTTTACTTTTTTCAGTTTTTTATATTATATGTCAAATATCAAGTACAAAAACTGTCGAAAAAAACTGCGACTGCAAGATATAAAGAAAAAAAATCTTAAATGATAAACAAAGGGAAAAGCTACATGTAGGTTCTAAAGCACATTTAAATTTGGAACATTTACTAAATCATTTGTTAGTTAATGCATGCTTTTGCCACATTAGCCGATTACCAAATAAGCATAGTATGAAGTAGATTATTGAGTCGATAGATTTTAAACACTAAAATTTTGTTAAAATATGACTAAGGGGTCATTTGACATTATTTGACATCAAACAAATTTCACCTGACTTAAAGCAACGTTAAAAACGATTACCTTTCTTAAACATATGTTAACCTCGACACTGTCTCAGCCGACGTTAGAAGATAAATACCTTCATGTTACCCTCTCAGGCCCAGGTTTCACAATCATTCCTCAACTTAAATTTTTCTTGACTTAAATTTAGCAGATGTTGACAATCTCTTCTTGAATGAAATAAAACATTTGTTTTGAAATTAAATACAGATGTTACAATCTTGCAATGATCTTAAAAATGACACCTTAAATTCCCGAAAAACTAAACAATTGGCGAATTATCAAGATTTCAAATTTGACAGATTTCAGTTAAGGAAAATCTTAGCTTAAGACTAATTGTGAAATAGGGGCCAGTCATATAACATTTAAATATTATTATATATAACATTATAGCATTTTGTTATTGTTATGTTTTCCAGTGGAACCATTTTATGACAAACACGAGGACCCTAGTACTGACACTGCCTGGAAGGTGATGATTAGTTATCAATGGGACAAACAGCCAACTGTTAAAAAGATCAGGGATGGGGTTAGGGCAAGTGGATTAACAGTATGGATGGATGTTGATAATATGGAAGGATCCACTGTACAGGCCATGGCACATGCTGTCGAAAACTCAGAAATAATTCTGATTTGTTTCTCGGATAAATACAAGAATAGCGACAACTGTAGAGCAGGTAAGAACTGCGCAACACTAGTATGTATGTATTCGGGAGTAATAGAGACTATCTGTATTTATGTAGAGGTGCCACGAAAGGCAACAAATAAATAAATGAATAAATAAATAAATAAATAAATAAATAAATAAATAAATAATTTTGTGAATTACAATGAAGCATATTGTGGCACTAATACCTCAATACTTGTGACTTATTTATTTATTTATTTATTTATTTATTTATTTATTTATTTATTTATTTATTTATTTATTTATTTGTTTTTTTTTTGTTTATTTGTTTATTTATTTATCTATTTATCTATTTGTTATGATTTGTATGCTGTAATAAGAAAATATATGTATAATCCAATAAAATTATTGAAGTCAGTTCCTTATCAGAAGTCATTAAAATAAAGAACAAAATAAACATACAGTGATTGTAAAGAAATTTTCTATTACAAATTTAAAGTGCATTATACTAAAAAAAAAATTTTTTTTATTGTGAATTGCTCCTTATTGCTAAAAGGTTTTAAATAGCGAACCTATTAAAGCAGACAAATTGAAACATTTGTTTATCGTTAATGTTGTCCGTTTTACGGTGTGGCCATCGATAGTTATATGTATTTTCAAGAACGAAGAAATTTAAATTACTGTGACAATCTGATAGCCAAATACTTGTTTAACAATGGAATAAGTTCATGCATAGGGTTGTCAAGGCTCTTAAAAGATTCAATATTGTTGATAATTATGAAGTTGTTGTATCCAAATTTATCCTGGATATATTAACCTGTCATTGTTTCATAGTTCATTTCATTATCAAATTTGTTTTCGTTCGTGGCGGTTGCAGCCAATTATACAGGAGATGATTCACTTCCAGAGCAACCGACCTCACTTTCCTGTGAAACGTTCACGTGTTTAACTGAATTTCTTTTCTTTTATGTAGGGATGGGGGTGATTTGTACATGGATCGATATTTTAGTATTTGATATCAAAGGTTACTAAACAAGATAATGCCAACTTTAAAACACCCTTTTATATCACGTATACCGTGCACAATAAATATAAAAACTTATGGATATTCCAGGGTTTTGGGAATTTGCTGAGTTTTTTTCGGAATGCTAAATCATTAATTTTTTATAGAGCCAAGACACAGAGTTACTGGGTGTTAAAGTATTTTTTGTTTCGTTTTAATTTCTGGCTTTTAGAAGCAGAATATGCATTCCAACTTAAAAAGAAAATAATTCCACTGAGGATGGAAAAAGGGTATAAACCTGACGGATGGCTAGGATTTATCATCGGGTCTAAACTGTATCACGATTTCGGTGGAGGTCATACGTTTGAATCCAGAATGGAGGGGCTCTTAAAAGAACTAAAGAATAGTTTAGAAGGGAAGAATGACAGTATGACACCTAGAGCAAGTAAAGGAGCTGTTGTATCAAATCCACCTGAACATACTAATTTCCAAAACACACCGAGGTCAATGGATCAAGGACATAATTTAGAGGTAAATAGAAATAATATAATTAGAAAAAGAATATAAACAATGTTTATTATGAATTAAAAAAAGTTACTAAAATGTTTAGTTGAACAAAACCTGAAAAACTCATAAATTTGTTACCTTTAATACTGACCGTCTCAGTCTAATGTGGTATGAACACATTGATTAACACTGTAAGTTTATTAATCCAAATACTTTAACATTATAACTAGGCGCTGATAGCCTAAAGAAATATGACAGTAAAACTATGACGGATGAAGCTTTATAATTATCACAATAAAGGTGCGTCCTGTTTACCGCTTTTTTGACACCTTACGAAAACATGTTTTTTTTATTCATCTAGGAAATATGTCGTTATTCGTAAAAAATCGTTCTGTGTTTATATTAACATTATTTTCGTCATTTAATGGGGAAGATACAAACAATTAAGAAATTTGTAGGAACGGCATATAATGTATTGATAATTAAAGAAGTTCCAAAGCAAACAACGGCGATATTGCAAACACGAAATACATGTATGTTATATAAAAAGATCCATAAAGAGGAATGAGAACGGGATCAGTTTTTAACATGGGGCATAAAAATAGTATTTATGAATCGTTATTTATGAATTGTTATTCGTTTTGTTTTAAAGTGTGCTTTTACACAACATGGTCCATTTAAAAGTATTTATGAATCTCTGAAAGATATGTGATATCGCATTTCCTCAAAGACATAACGTTTTTTTTTGATTCCTTTTGTTTTAAAGTGTGCTTCTACACAACATGTTCCATTTAAAAGTATTTATAAATCTCTGAAAGATATGTGATATCGCATTTCCTCAAAGACATAACGTATTTTGTGATTCCTTTTGTTTAAAAGTGTGCTTCTACACAACATGTTCCATTCAAAAGTATTTATAAATCTCTGAAAGATATGTGATATCGCATTTCCTCAAATACATAACGTATTTTGTTATTCGTTTTGTTTAAAAGTGTGCTTCTACACAACATAGTCCATCACAAAATATTTATAAATCTCTGAAAGATATGTGACATCGCATTGTTTCAAAGACAAAACTTATTTTGTTATTCGTTTTGTTTAAAAGTGTGCTTCTACACAACATAGTCCATCACAAAATATTTATAAATCTCTGAAAGATATGTGACATCGCATTTCCTCAAAGACATAACGTATTTTGTGATTCCTTTTGTTTAAAAGTGTCCTTCTACACTATACGTAGACGTATTTGTGGCATTTTAAAGAATAGATATTTATCTATTAGCATTATGGTTTACAACTACAAACATTTAATGCTCTAATTTTAAAAAAAAGTTAATAAAGACATTGAATCATAATTCTTTTGTAAACTAATATGCAATATATATCCAATGCTGGACGGATTAAGTTACCCTCTTCATACACAACAGGTAAACATATTAACAAATGTTGGACCGATTTCTTTGGCCTCTTCATACACGTGGAATTTTTTTCAGGTAAATCAACTAGCAACATATGAACCAATGTCGGACCGATTCGTTTATTCTGCTCTTCATACACATTTTTGATTATTTTTCAGGTAAATCAACTAGCAACATATGAACCAATGTCGGACCGATTCGTTTATTCTGCTCTTCATACACATTTTTGATTATTTTTCAGGTAAATCAACTAGCAACATATGAACCAATGTCGGACCGATTCGTTTATTCTGCTCTTCATACACATTTTTGATTATTTTTCAGGTAAACCAACTAGCAACATATGAACCAATGTCGGACCGATTCGTTTATTCTGCTCTTCATACACATTTTTGATTATTTTTCAGGTAAACCAACTAGCAACATATGAACCAATGTCGGACCGATTCGTTTATCCTGCTCTTCATACACAAATTTGATTATTTTTCAGGTAAACCAACAAGCAACATATGAACCAATGTCGGACCGATTCGTTTATCCTGCTCTTCATACACAAATTTGATTATTTTTCAGGTAAACCAACAAGCAACATATAAACCAATGTCGGACAGATTCGTTTATCCTGCTCTCCATACAAATATTCGTTTTTTTTTTCAGGTTAACCAACAAGCAACATATGAACCAATGTCGGAGCGGTTCGTTTATCCTGCTCTCCATACAAATATTCGTTTTTTTTTTCAGGTTAACCAACAAGCAACATATGAACCAATGTCGGACCGATTGCTTTACCCTCCTCATACACATTTGTATAACGAAATCGTAATGAAATGGTCGAGTTCGGATGTCATTAGATGGCTTGACAAACACAACTTAGACAGGTTAGTTTGGAATTATGCGTTTATTACAAATACAGGTGAAAACATTGTTGTTTTACGTCAAATCAGCATTTTTCAGTGATTCATAACGAAACTTTTTTGTAATTTGTCTGAATAAATTACCTTAACACAAATTTTTGTTGTGCGTGAGTTTGTCTATTTCTTTAAAGTTTTTTTTTAAAGAACTTGTGAAAATGAATGACGACCCTAAAGTACTAATTCACTCAATTCTGTGTCAGACAACTCCAATTTTTTTCACTTAAAAGATATTTGAAATTTTTGGCATTTATGTAAGCATAGAGTATAGAAAATATATTGTGTCATTCTTTTGTCTTCCGTAGGAATCAGTTTGGTAAATTGTCAGGAAAACAAATAGCATTTTTAAAGGTACAGAGGATAGAGGTAAGACAAAAGACTGATTTTAATTTTAAAAATTGATTTAAAATGAATAATAAATCATCAAGGTAGGATAAAAGTGTTTTTCGTCCAAGTGAATATTCTTGTATTTACATCTTGACGTTCAGATGTCGTAAAACAAGGGAAAACAACCGTTTTTTGACAACAAAGCTTTCTCATACTAGGAACTTCCCAAGGTCAGATTCAATGTAGTGAAAAAGTTGTCGTGATCTTTGAGCATTCAGTCATGAGTAAAACAAAAGACAGAAATTTGTAGATAAAAACATACAGTTCGAATTAACTGAAAGAAGCTATATAAAAAAAGGAAAGGAATAAAATGTAACATTCGAGCTGGCACTTGACCTTGCGAGCATTCCAGCACTTGCGGAACGTTCTCCTTAATCTGATTGCACAACCACCAAGCCACCAAACCAACATTTTTTACTCCGTGTGACAAGACAGAAAGTCAACAGCTGTCAAACATAATCCCATTAATATTCAGAATAATATACATTCGCCATTAATGGACTCGAAAATCGAACCATCTTTTAATATAGGAGAAAGCTTAACATCACCCTTACCTCTCGAGTCTTATTGTTCACATTCTGTTTTTAAAACAGACAAAACAACTGCCTTAAAATGTTTGTATATTTCTAACACTACAAATACTTTTCGAAATCTCGACAAGTATCGTTGTTAAACTGTCCACGCCTTTATGATCATAGTCAGCAGATTGTTTTAAATACGGGTGCAAACTGGTATGCTTTACGCATCCGGTTTGCGCATGAAGAGGAAATAGATCATGTGTTAAGAAGACAACAACTGGAACTATGTTTCCCTATATAATATCAGATTAGACATTTTTTGAATAATCAAAGTTCTTTTTTTTCAGTCTCCGGATTTCTTTTACACTTCACTTGTTAAATTCATGAACATCAAGGACTTAGAAACTCTATCGGATTTTGTTTACGCCTTAGATGATCTCCCATACTGAAATCTATAACGATTTAAAACACCGATTAATGAAGTGATTTACCGATCGTTCACTGATTGTTGCGCAGACTTGATGTGAGACTTTTCACCAAATGCTGGAGGCCCGACAACTTTATACATGTGTGTGAAAGAATTTCATAGCTGATACAACAAGCCTTATCCGAAGTGTCTATTTATGTGTTACCATGTGTAACCATGGTTTTGATTTTTACCGATGCAAGAGGACCAATGCAATCAGTAAATATGACAACCTAGTACTTCGAAAGCATTTGATAGCGGACAAAAGTGATTTGAACTTATTCGGCGATTTATAATGTAAAGGCCAACACAATGATTGTTCGGTTTGACGATATGTTTATTTGCTCAAACTAAACTGTTTACATATGCAACATACTTTTTGTAATTTATTTAACTTGTTATATTTTTGAAAAAAAAAACCCGTTCTTGTTTTTTATGTGCTTTATATTTTGGAAAAATAAATGTACAGATAATGGAATCTACTGATTGTGAGTATTCTGTAAAGCGGGCGCCTTATAATCAAAGCACGTCTCTTCACCTAAAACATATACCTGTTAAAGGTTGATGTGCCGTATGTGCACATTTCGGAAAATCATTCCTCATCATTGACACTAGGGGCCGAAAAGATTGATAGATAAAAACATAAGCCAAACAGTTGAAAATTATGACTCTAAAGTTCCAAAATTATATGAATCTAAATCCAGCTAAGGAATGCTTTGCATGAGGAAACAAATCTTGATTTTAAAAAAAAAATTAAAAAATTAAGACGGTTGGAAATATTGCTAAATGGTACATTTTCTGACAGCACAAAGTACTGCCTATTGAATTATGTATACCTTCGGGGAGTTATTCCACCAGCAGCGGTACCCGCTCAAGGGTAGTAAATATAAAACATACCTGTTAAAATTTGATGTTTAAGAAAGTTTGTAATTACAGTTACCCTAAGTCTGTGGTTTTTCTCTGGAACCTCTGTCATCTTAGAAACTACTGACCTGATTATCAGTGAAAAAAATGTGACCTCGACGACAACACCATTACTTCATTCCACTTATTTAGCTTGACATTTATAAGTTAAAAGTGAAAAAAAAAAAACATTCAAGAGAAATTGGCTCTTTCTCGGTACAGGGATTAAACAAGGAGTTACATGTTAAGTCACATAATCTTAACTTACCAAATAGTGTTTGTATTAACATACTAACCAACTTTAACAGCGTTGTATGGTCAATATTTTACAAATAAAATAATATACTTGTTTTCAATTGAAGTATTTGTCATATAATACTTTTTAATTTAATCATAAAAATACATTCAAAAAGTGGTATATGACATATTGATGTTCTCAAAGTTGTAGCGAAGAAAGTGCATAATCGTTAAAATTATTAAAGAGTATTAATTAAACATTACGTATAACCGGTATGACATATTATTGGTATTTGCCAAATTAATTTTAAAAAAGAGATTTGAAGAAATCATTCTCCCTGCAGCAATTTGTATGATCGAATTATGAATTACAGAATGATAACAACAAATGAGTTTGATTTCAATATGACTTGCAATTTTATAACACAAATTTTAATATCTTCTACGAAATCTGAAAGATTTCTAATTTAGTCGGAAGTGTTTTTTTTTTTTTAATTTCTAATATTTACAATAGAAAAATAATTTCTACGTTGAACCCAGTTTGATTTTTGTTTTCATTATTCGCATAAACATCGATTTTTCACATCGCGCATGAATACCAATTCTGGTTTTTCCCTAACTGACCTATTTTTAGCTATCTGTTTTTATCTCACAAAACCACGTACAGACTTCGATATTTCCTTTTCAAGTTTTTTCACGATATAGCAAAATAAATATTTTTTCAAAAAATAAAAAATTAATAAAAACATTGTTATTGTGTTACTTATGTTTTTAAAAAACATTGTAAGAATTAAAATACCAGATTTGTCGTCTGCAAATTTTTCATTCCTTCTGTCCATCATGGAGCCTGATTGTTATGGAAACTTTATTATCGAAACATCAGATGAATTTCTGCAAGATATACTAAATTTCACAGACCCCGATTTTGATGCATTAATGATAGAAACAGGGCCAGATTTTTCTGCAAGTTCTGCGATGTCAAATAATCAAATGGTTACAGATCTGCTAAAGTCGGATGATCCCGGTCTACCACCCCCGGAACTGCCAGCCATACAAACATCCGTAGAGCCACCAAAAAAGAGGTTTAAGGTGGTAACCGCTGAAAAGATTAAGGAACTTGAGGGAATGAATCAAAGTATAGCAACGAAGAAAAACACCAAATGGGGAACAAAAATATTACAAGGTGAAGAATACATAAATTTTCAGTCTATCAAATAAATAAATAAATATCCAATACATAAATAGGTGGGAAAACAATAAATAAAATAAATTAGCGGGAATTAAAAAAAAAAAAAAAAAAAAAAAAAAGCTAGTGGGGAAAAACGACAAAAGTTACCATTATCCTGTTAAAAATAAAATTGAACGAGTGTTGCAGCCTTTCGTTGAAATTTATGCTACGCAACAATGTCAATAAAATGCAGCTATTGTTTTATTAAACTAACCTGTCAAATCATTTCCATCATAGGTAGCACTTATGTCCTCTTTTTCTTTACAGATTGGCACATGGAAAATTATGGATATCCACTGGATTTGACAACTGTACCTCCAAATGAACTCGCAGAAAAACTTAAAAAGTTTTATTGTGAAGCAACCCCCCATGAGAAAAACAATAAATTTGACGTGTATCACAAAAACACTCTGAAAAATATCCGCTCGGCAATAAATAGGCATCTTTCCGATATCAAAAGGGACATCGACATTGTGCACGATAAAGAATTCAAACACACAAATAACACTTTGAATGGATTGTTGAAAGACAGAATTACTTCGGGTTCATCTCGTCCTACACAACATAAAGAGATCATAACCAAGAATGATTTACAAAAAATATCTGCTTACTTGTCTAAAGCTTATACTGATCCAATTACCCTCCGGCTGTGTGTTTGGTACATTCTCTCTATCCATTTTGTGACACGTGGTTTGGAATGGCACCATCAGTTAACAAGAAACGCATTTCAGTTTCAAACAGACGAGAATGGTCATGAATTTGCAACGCTGACACACAAAACAAGGCAAAAAAATTATCAGGGTGGTATTAATTCCGATGAGGCAAATCCTGATAAACGTATGTACGCCACTGGTACAGAAACATGTCCGATAAAGCTGCTTAAATTTTTTATAAATAAAACTGACGAGAATGCCTCGCATCTGTTTAACAAAATATCGCCGCCAGCTAAAGAATATCCAAATTTATGCGACACTTGGTACACAAAATCTTCACTTGGAAAAACCACATTCACAAACTTTCTTCCAGATTTGTGTAAACTAGCGGGTTGTTCAAAGCGGTACACAGCACATTGTCTTCGTGCAACTACTATCCAGGCGATGAGTGATGCGGGTATAGAAACCCGCCAAATTATGTATATGTCTGGTCATAGAAATGAATCATCTGTCAGGTCATACTCTCGTGACTGCTCCACTTCTCAAAAGCATGTGTTGAGTTCCATTTTGTCTGCAACGGCATCTGGTAATGATGTCACATCCATTCCAAATGACAATCACTTCAGTCTGATACCCGCTTCATCATCGAGCCTGTGCACTCCCGAGTCGAATACCAATCCGCAAGTCCAGATGTCGAGCACTCTATCGTCTATTAAGTCTGGTTTTTTAACAAGTTCTACCTTTAATAACTGTAACTTGACCATAAATATGAATATGTAATTTTTTGTCAATGACTGAAATAAAATTTTGTTTCAAATATTATCCAAAACTGATGACCTATTTTGTTTCTTCCAGACATGACGTCAAATGGGCGGGGCTTAATGTTTCTGAACAAGCTGTTCCCTGTCTAGGTCACGTCCGCCGTTAGAAATTCTTTTTCAAAACATTGGAATTTATTTCATTCAACGGAATTTGCAATTTTGCTCTCGTAGAGAAAGAATAAATTGTAAATATAAGAATTGACTGTCATTTTTTCCTGGGTTATCAAGGAATGAACCAGATTTTAAAACTAGCAAATCTAAAATGAACTGCTTCGCAGTTCATCAGATTTGCTAGCTTTAAAATCTGGTTCATTCCTTGATAACCCAGGAAAAAATGACAGTCAATTCTTAAATATAATTATGTATTTTTAATTACCGAGACTAGCATTAGAATTATAAGAGGTTGTCTCCCTTTAATGTGGAATTATTGTAGAGAGCATGCAAATCACTACAAACGCCTCAAACAGTTTTTTTTTCCACATGACACGTTAAATTAAAGAACCCTTCAAGTATATTGCCCTAAGCACACTGCTTAAAATTTCTGTAACTTCACCCATATCTGGTGGCGTTTCGATATAAGTGAAATATTTTTGACTGGGACGTAAAAACCCATTTAATCAATTAATCAATCTTTTCGAAACTTTAACGATTTACTTGTTTAAAATTATAAAAAAAAAGCCTAAATGACGATGATGTAAATCAATTGTATTTCAAAATAAGTCTATCTTTAAGATGAACATCATAAACACTTGTATCCGTTAGGCCGAATGAATACATTTTGAGTTTCACATCACAACATCGAAAGACCTTCAATTAACTGATCAAAAATATACACCAGTGCTTATCAAATAAACAATGCTATTAAAGACATTAGCCAGTATCTGTTATATCTCAAACTGATTATAAATAAATAAATAAATAAATAAATAAATAAATAAATAAATAAATAAATAAATGTCAGGTTTCTTCTGACGCTGCATTTGAAAAAGCAGCTACAACCATCACAGCAGTAGACACCATATAGACGCCCATAACTTTTATCTCCACACGCCTGGCAAGGTTCACTTGTCAAAGCAACACACCCTATGATTCAAAGACAACGAAAGCTCAAAGTATAATTCCGAGTATGACTTTTTTAATTTTGAAAATTTAAAACTCATTTTACTTAGAAAAATACCATTAATGGTTTTGAAATTGATAAATAAATAAATAAATAAATAAATAAATGAATAAAATAAAAAAATCATCAATGTCGGGTAATACCTTAAACCATAGCTCCTGAGGTTGAACCATTTTTTTTCAAAATAATGTTTATGTTGGCACATCGAGTTAAGCATAAATAATCATTATTTTTTCATAACTTTTATAATTTTGTTTTTAAAAGAATAAATCAGTCAACACAAAATATCCTACCGTTATCTAGGAAATTTCTGAAAATTATTCATAATTTTACAAATTTCTAGAATACTGGAAAAAAATCAAATCTTACCAATCCTCAGAGAAAAGATGGAAGGACTTTAATTTGATGGATAAAATATACAAGCCTTGCAATGATGACGTCACGGGCACCAAGATTGTTCGTCAAGATGAATTCTGTTGACACTGATGACTTTTTGAGGCGCTTCTGGTAATACCAGTATGCCATGGACTCAAGTGTTATAGGAAAAAGCTCAAGTGTCATGGAAACGGATTACGAACAGAAGTTAAACAATTTATACTGATTTATCAATCTAATTATCAATAAAGTCTTTTAGCTTGAATTGACTTGGATCTTGTTTTTTGGTAATTTTTAATATGACGAGAATAAAGTTAATGACTTTTATTAAAATGCTTCAACGGTTAAATTATAAATAAACTCGAAAATTTATTCTAGTGCTTTCTTCAATTAATGACATTATTTTTCTTACTCATTAAAATTCAATTTAACGCTGCAGTATAATACGTTTAATACATGGAAATTATTAATTTTTTTCGGGACTTTTAGAATAGAATAATATACATGTATTTATTATTAAGGAATTTATTATGAACGGCTTAGAGTGCCTGACACCACCAGGGTTGGAATCCCAACGATTCGGACCGATTCTAGCATCGGTAAGTTTGTCAGTTACACTACAGAAGTTCTGTTGTGTTTTACGGACAAATCGGTTTTCTCCACGATCTTTACACTGGCCGCCTTTTAAAATATTCTTGACCGGGCCCCAGATTCACAACCATTTACTTGATTGTACACTCAACACAAATATTTCCATTTTTTTTCTCATCAATATTTAAAAAATTAAGTTTTATAAGACAATGTTTTGTTTTGTTCAACAAACCTACACTAAACAATTTAGATATAATACTAGATATTTAAATAAATGTCAAATGTGTAATGTCTTAAATATTGACATTGAAATTTTCCTCAATTTGAGTTGGGTGTACTCTTACATGAGTTTATAATTGTGAAACTGAGACCGGGTCATAAACCACGATTTCACCTATGCATTATCGGTATTTTTTCAACTTTCTATCTCAATAAGCAATGACGTATATAAAAATAACAAACAAAAATTGTTCAACAAGTTCAACTGTATTTTGTATCTTTTTTTCTTTTGCTGTGCAGTTTTATATTAATATATGGATTTCAACACGATCAAAATAATATTTATATCATAAGTATAACTTTAACAAAAATATATTAAAAAAATAAATATCCAACATGATAAAAATAGCAACAAAATAAAATAACAATAGCAACAAACAAATGATAAATTCACTGAATAAACAAATAAATAAATAAATAAATAATAAGATTTAAAACTATAAAAAAAAAAAAAAAACACTAGTAAAAATAATCACAATATTGAAATTAACAGGAGGCCGGCGGGCCTTAACGCTCACCTGAGAATATGCCCAAAATCATTTGCAATAGTACAATAGACAATAGCTGTAATTACAGAAATTTTCCAAGTATTTGACAGTTTGGAACTGCAACAATACAAAGTAACAGTTCCTTAATAAAGAGCTAAATATGCATTTAGTATCTTAAGTGCAATGAATAATTGATAAGATAATTTATCATTTCAGTATACTAATGCAGCTATGACTTTGACCTTGTCTTTATGAAAAATTATAGTTTATAAGATCGATTTCAGTCTTCTTATGCAACTATGACTTAACCTTTATGACCTTGAACCATATATAAAAATGATCGTTATGTCAATACCTACAATATTCTAATATACATGCCTATAAAAAAAATTAAGAGTTTTCAAGATAATTATCAATTTCAAAAATCTAATGCAACTATGAACCTTTGACCTTTGAACGTATAATCTAAAACACCTTGACCTTTCAACATATTACCTTGAATCATATATCAATATGATCGTCATGTCAATACCTACAATATTCTAATATACTTGCCTATAAAAAGTCAACAGTTTTCAAGAAAATTATCAATTTCAATATTCTAATGCAACTATGAACCTTTGACCTTTGAACATATAATCTAAAACACCTTGATCCTTGAACATATGACCTTGAACCATATATCAAAATGATTGTCATATCAATACCTACAATATTCTAATATACATGCCTATAAAAATTTAACAGTTTGCAAGAAAATTATCAATTTAAATATTCTAATGCATCTATAAACCTTTGACCTTTGAACGTATAATCTAAAACACCTTGACCTTTGAACATAAGACTTTGAACCTTATATCAAATAATAGTCATAGCAATACCTACAATACTCTAATATATATGCCTATACAAAAAGTAAATAGTTTTTAAGATAATTACCAATTTCAATATTCAATACAACTATGATCTGACCTTTAAACGCATTAGCTCAACCATATATCAAAATGATTGTCATATCAATACCTACAATATTCTAATATTTTTAGATATGTCTTTACAACAATTTAAAGTTTTTAAGATAATGTACAATTTTAGTATTAAAAGGAAAAATGTGATACTTTATGGGCAACAGCTCCTACAAGGAGTATTCGATAGTTACGAACCTTGGTACCTTGCCATGCTGAACATTTTTGCAGTGTGTTGTTTTTATCTATTCTTTATAATTTTCAAGAAAATAGCCTAAAACTGCAAAAATCACCAACTAGGTCATTACCTTGATCTTTGTTGACCCACGTTTGAAGGTCTTTTTAAGGAAAAGTCAATACTGAAAACTCTATGCCATTATCTGTTAAGATGATCAAGTTATAATAACTCGAAGCCAAATTGCGATATTTTTTAAATTAAACGCAAAAACCAGTAACCCATTTTTCGACCTAATTTTACAAAATAAACAAACCGTTGGTTAAAGACTCTAGAGAAACCAAATAACACATCGGGTGAGATTGCACCGGTCTAAAAATGCTTCTGATGAAGTATCATTAAAATCTGCCCAGAAGTTTTGGAGGAGAAGTTGAAAATATGTGTTAACGACGCCGACACACACGTATGCGCGCACATACACACGCTGGGTTATGCCATAAAAAACGAAACGAAAAATTCAAATATTTAGAAAAGAGAAAGTTAATAAACCAATCAAAAAAAAATTAACTAAATGAAAATTTCATAAAAAGAACAGAGTATTAGTACTCAAAATCATGTAAATTTTGTTGTTGTTTAAAGTAAAAAAACACAACAAAATCATAATAAATAAATAAATAAATAAATAAATAAATAAATAAATAAATAAGATGGACATGTCTTGCATATCTGCATTTTAAAAATCTTAAAATATATATTTCTTCATTATCTTTTAAACGTATACTGATCACAAAAGATTTTAAACAAATTCAAAATGCAATTTCTTCTATGTACAAGTTTCATTACTTAAATTAACATTCATTGATTAGTTTCTTGTGAAATTTTTCATTTAGCATTTCACTGTATATTTCATTTCTTGTCTTTGGAACTTCTTTTGTGCCTGAAAGTGTAAAACAAAATATAAAAAAATGTAAACACCATAATATACCTCACAATTGAAACGCTTCATATACGGATTTTTAATAAGACAATAACGTTTAACGTTGACAAAACTCGTGAATCAAACGTTTTACAATTTCTGATTTCATTGGAGGCGTTCATCTTGTCGGTTTCAATAAAAATTTTAATAAAAATTGATACATCAAGCTGGTGACTTGACACTAGTTAAGAAAGTTAAGCAATATTGAAGATGTTTAATTACACATCTTGACGCCTTTATAAAATCTTAACACACTTTTATAAAATAAATTGTAGATAACGCATGCTCAGATATAGGCAGGAACTTCCGGAAATATTGACTAGATTTTTATCAATTTTAATGTTTTGATTTCATTTCTATTTTCTTTATTTGATTATTTTTCTATTTTTTTTTTCTATCAGTCTTTAAATTGCTTCACAATTTGATGAATAATTAAGGATTTCGCGGTTTATCTGATTTGCCCCTTTGCCTCCTTTAACAGTTCGTACCTTGATGACCGACTCGAAAACAAATGTCAATCCTTATATTTACAATCATGCCCAATCATAAAATAAAAGAGGAAGTACAAACAACAATTTTGGTTTCATTTTATTTTTCTTGTCAAATGCATTTTTTAAAAATTTTCCCCAGCAACCGGGTCTTACAGTTTGGCCACGCCCACTAAAATTGTCCATAATAAATATGATTTTAGAAAGGTAAAAATTAACCATTAGTGTTAAAAGTAAAAATACAATTAGTGAATTCGTAAGTACACCAGACTGAATGGAAGATAAGGAACTGGGACTATTTGCTGGTTTTGCAAATATTCAGATATTCCTACGCCATTCGGAACTATTTACGCTTTAACAATTCATTCGAAAATAATATCAGTCAGTCGAAGAAGTTCATCTAGGCAGTGATAATAAGATTGTGAATATTCAACGATAAGGAATACTTGTACTTACTAGATTTACTCTTGAAGCTGAAAAATCTTCTTATTCCTGTCTTTTTGTTTGCAAGAAATTTTTGTAAATACACACATTCTGATACAGTTTTATCTTAAATAAAAATTAATATATTGTAATCATACTTAATTTTGAAACCGAAAATTAGAAAAGAACGCTACAATCAATGTATTCATAACGATATTTAAATATTCTTTTAAGCTGCATAGGCTGTGTTTGTGTAAATTGCCTCGTTTTCAATGAAGAATCACGTGATCAGAGTCCTAAAATAAGATCTTTGGTAAATAAAACTAGCCGTAGGTTTCTCTGTGAATTTTAATGTTAGTAAAGGTTTTATTATAGGACCAAGTATTACATTTTTCATGATAGCCAAAGTTAAGATAAAGGCGTCGTTAAATAAATCATGCATAGAAAAACTTAATGCAGCAATTAACTCCACCTCGTCCTCATTTCGATACCCAACTCTTGAACCTAACTGAGATTAACTAAAGCACATTATCTACTTTATTAACCATCACGCTAAAAATTGAAATGATAAGACAGACTAAATTATTTCAACGGACATTGGAACACTTAATCCAAAATGATAATAAACGAATGATGGAACCCTTAATCATAGGTGATAATGATAATGATAATGGAACCCTTAATCCAAAATGACAATAAACGGACAATGTAACCCTTAATCCAAAATGACAATAAACTGATAATAAAACCCTTAATCCAAAATGATAACAAACGGATAATGAAACCCTTAATCCAA
Source organism: Tegillarca granosa (assembly GCA_029721355.1). Classification (NCBI taxonomy): domain Eukaryota; kingdom Metazoa; phylum Mollusca; class Bivalvia; order Arcoida; family Arcidae; genus Tegillarca; species Tegillarca granosa. The sequence continues at coordinate 20,289,909 of CM056609.1, read as the reverse complement.
AATGATAATAAACTGATAATGGAACCCTTAATCCAAACTGATAACAAACGGATAATGGAACCCTTAATCCAAATGATAATAAACTGATAATGGAATCCTTAATCCAAAATGATAATAACTGATAATAAAACCCTTAATCCCAAATGATAACAAACGGATAATGAAACCCTTAATCCAAAATGATAATTAACTGATAATAGAACCCTTTATCCAAAATGATAACAAACGGATAATGGAACCCTTAATCTAAATGATAATAAACTGGTAATGGAAACCTTAATCCAAAATGATAATAAACGGATAATGGAACCCTTAATCCAAAATGTTAATAAACGAATGATGGAACCCTTAATCATAGGTGATAATAAACTGATATTGGAACTCTTAATCCAAAATGATAATAAACTGATATTGGCACCCTTAATCCAAAATGATAATAAACGGAAAATGGAACCCTTAATCCAAAATTTTAGTAAACGGATGATGGAACCATTAATCCAGGATGATAATAAACTCATATTGAAACCCTTGATCCAAAATGATAATAAACGGATATCTGAACCCTTTATCCAAAATGATAACAAGCGGATTATCGAAACCATAATCCAAAATGAAAATAAACTGATAACGGAACCCTTAATCCAAAATGATAATAAACGGATGTTGGAACCCTTAATGCAAAATGACAATAAACGGATAATGAAACCCTTATCCAAAATGATAAAAAACGGATAATGGAACCCTAAATTCCAAATGATCAAATTCTCAAATAATGGTTTTTAAGAAAGTGGTAAATGGTCGGGGTTCGAACCCTGACCAGGTCTGACAAAGACAAAGAAAATATGTAGTGACTGTTCTTTTGCAAAACACTCGGCAATTAGAAATGACAGTCACGGGGTATTTCAGGAGAGATCTCAAAAACCAATGCCCCCATGCTTCAGCAGACACGGCAAGTTAAAGAACCCTCCCTTTACATTGCCCTAAGTACACTGTAAAGATCATAATTTCTGCAACTGCACCTATAACTGGTGACGCCTCGATACAAGTGAAATATGATTGACTGGGTCGTAATACCCCATGAAATCAACTAAATCAATTAATTATTGTTTGGGGCATTTTTAATCTCAACTTCATGTGCTTTTGTTAGATTTCAGATGTAACAACCTCCCATATTTTTTTCCAAACTATTTTTAATAATCTATTTGACGTGTTTTAAATGCAATGATAAGAAAGTAAAAAATATGTATTGATATTATTTACCTTCAAGTAAATCCACACATAAGGTCAATTTCTCTGGGTTCATATTCTGAGGTTTTTTAAGCAAATAAGAATCAAAGTCCAGAAAGTAAAAGTAATCCTGTAAAAAGAAATAGAAAATTGCTATGCATTTGAGAAAAAAATCAGCGTTTATTCTCCTAAAAATTCTTATAACTTTTAAGTTTTTTTTCGACATAATTTTGAAGTCGCCGTTTTGCGTATCACAATTTGTTAACAGAACTGACAGTTTTAATTGAATCTGCCAAAATTATTATAAAGCAACTCCGTAAAAAACTTAAAATACTATTAAAATAATTAATATTGGAGTGTTTTGGAATATTTTCCCGGGAAGAAAAAGTCATTGTTATCTATAAATAATAAATAAGTTATAACTTTAATAACAATTTCAATGTTCGTGAAAAAAATCATCTTTATCATCATCATCATTGTTTATAATAATAGTAGTAGTAATAATAATAGCAATAAAATTATTATTATTATTATTATTATTATTATTATTATTATTATTATTATGTGGACGATTACAAGTCACTTACTGATGGTACGGCAAATCTGTATCTCTGACAAAACGAATATATTATGTCTTTTGTTATATCAGTTATATCCAACCTATTGATTTTTGATAAGATTTCATCTGACCTACAACAATGAAATAATTTATATAACCTTTACAACAGTCACATCCATTTTTACTTGAGGGCCGGACACCATGGAGCTGGTAAAATTACATTTTAAGGAAAAATAATAGGCGAGACGAACAGTGGAAATATGATCAATACAGTTTTGGATTGATTTACTCAAAATTGTTTTTAAAAATTCACATTTGTATCTTGAAAAAAGTTACCTGAAACTAAAAATTCATCTTTTTATTTTCGAAAATAGTGGGATTTTTGGTCTTAATTAAAACAGATTAAAGCCCTGACCTCCTTTAATCAAGCACCCGTTTTTAAATTAATTTCTTTTTTTTAAAAAAAAATCCAATTTTTTAAGTAACAATGTACCGCATTCACAAAATTTTACAAACGCCACCAATAAATAAATAAATTAATCAATTAAAACTTATAAAGTGGATTTAAGTAATGATGCTGAACGTCTCATTCACAATTATTTAACTTATATCGATACGGTCAGGCTGGTATGTTTGAGATAACCAGAGTTCCCGGAGAAAACTACCTCACACCAGGATCTGACCAATCGATATTCTAGGCGATATATATTATTATTATTATTATTATTATTATTATTATTATTATTAAAACAAAGCCGGTCTGTATATCTACCTTTCGTAAGAAATGAAATTAGCAGCTAGCCATCTCAGAGTTTCTATGGATTTTTCCAATCTGTCTGAAATTTTGCACTGAAGACCAGTGTTGATGCAATTAATTATCTGCAATAAACGAAATAAAAACTTTGTATAATAAAACAACAAAATCTTTGATAAAAAAAATGTTTTACTATATTTTGTGATCAAACAGAGAATCCCATCATGTCAAACAAGACCAGAAAGTAACTCACCTCTCTCTCTCTCTCTCTCTCTCCTCTCTCTCTCTCTCTCTCTCTCTCTCTCTCTCTCTCTCTCTCTCTCTCTCTCTCTTATATCGTACCTCTTTCATTTCACCTCTGATCTTTTCTTCTTTTCCAACTGTATTTAAGTAGTTCAGTTTTAATTTGTCTGAATCCTTCTTAGAACTATTTTTGCTTATTTTCCAAAGCATCTAGAATAACAAAATTGTATCATTCTTTACTCATTGTTAGGTTCGGGTATCAATACAATTGTTAGGTTCAGGTATCAATACAAAAATTTGGCGTTCTAAATATATAATTAATCCATCTCAAAAACAAAAAGTTGAATTCTCAGTGACCAAATGGATCATCCGTAGGCCTTCCCGATCAACTCATTGTCCCGGGCTCGATCCTGATACACTGCTTGTAACATGAATTTTTTTCTTTTGATGGGCCTACTTATGACCTGCGACGATTATGTGGTACGTATCTGGACTAATGTCTTAACACTCTAAAGTTTTCTTGGTCCTTCGGATGGAACCTTAAAAACCGATGCCCCGGTCACGACAGGCGTGGCACGTTAAGGAACCCTCCCTGCACATTACCCGAAGCGAACTGCAAAAGTCGAGGTTTCTGACACTTTACCTATAGCGGTTGACATCTCGATATAAGTGAAATATTTTTGACTGAGACGTAAAACCCCATTCAATCAATCTAAAAGTTTTCTAAAAGTGCTCACTAGTCCAAATTTAAAGCAGATCATGCACTTTTTCCCAAACCTACAGCAGCACGTGATGTTGTCTTGATACTAGTTTTGAATATCTGTAAAATGTTGATGCAAAGTAAAACAACATTCAATCAACCAAGCTTCCCTCGGACATATGTTTTAAAAACATTTTAAATGCCGACTCTTAAAAAAACAATGGAAGATTAAAAAATATTTTAAAACAGAAAAGTTAAAAATACATGTATGTGAATTAGATAAACCCTTCGATGTTAATGGAGAGAGAGAGAGAGAGAGAGAGAGAGAGAGAGAGAGAGAGAGAGAGAGAGAGAGAGAGAGAGAGAGTTTTACCTTTTGTTTCTCAATCAGAGTTTCCATAATGTTCATATGAAGTTTCTTTAGTTTTTCTAACTGATCAATTTTTGCTTTCAGTTCATTTTTGTATTTCCTGTCCAATCTGTTAAATAAAACAAACAAATATTAAGAGGATCAAAATTTATGATAAAAACTTTCAATTGTTAACATTCTACAAGATGATTGGTCAATTTTCAAATGCAAATTGTGAAATTTATTTACAAATAATAAAAATCGTGACATAGACTGTTCGTTCTATGCCAATACTACAAACAAAAATGTGTTAAACTTATTTTTTTTATTATTATTATTTCTAAAAAAATATTTTTATAATTTCTATAAATAAATTGACTTATAAAATTTCAAAAACAGATATCGTTTGAAACTTTTCATATTGATCAACCAGTAAATAGATTTAATAGATTTAAAACTGCATTAAGTTTTCCTGGGAATGAATTAAAACGGTGCTGATTTAATTAATAATGTTTCAAATAAACAATGTTACATTTGGTTCAACGATAGAAGCTGGAATAAATACAGAAATAACAAGAATTTCCCAGCGAGATATAGCCTGTGTTATCTAATTTTAGAAGATGGTTACGTCATAAAAACCGGGTCATTTAAACACAACTTACAAAACGACGAAATACGATAAATTAAACACAAAATTTCAATAAATTTGTCATTTATGACTTTTTAAGGGATACGTAACACCATTTCGAATAAATTTGGATATTAATGACGGACAATTATGACAATTTGACAGGTTTCACCTTCGATTCATTGGAATTCCCGTACATCCGTGCGCATGCTCCGAGCAAATAATAATCATCGTTAAACATTGACCAACCCGATATAGGATTCCGTTTATTTACAGCTAATAGGAATTTTAGAAAATGAATCTCAAGAATCGTGATAAGAAGTTATCTTAAAAAAAAAAATTTAAAAAAAATATAAAAAAAAAAAAAAAAAAAAAAAAAAAAATATTGAAAAAAAAACTTGGTGTAGCTTCAATTGGTGTAACTAACGTTTCCTCAAATTTAATTTCCATCTGTTTTGTTTTCAGTTCTCGTTTTTTAATTTCATGTTCCTCAGTGTGTTTTAGAATCTCCATGGTACAACTTCCCAACAGTCGCATTAATCCATTACCTGGAATTTAAAAAAAAAAAGAGAAGGTAAAATGTAAACAAAATGACATATCATCACATAAGACACATTTGGAGCTAAAGGTACCCATCCATTAATGTGAAAATCAAAACAATTCATTCAGAATTATTTTAATGGGTAGCACTTCGATGAACAAGTCACTTTAAAACTCAAACACTTACAAATGGAATCAAAGTTTAAATGTAAAGAATTTTCCTTAATAAATTAGTGAAAAATAAATAAATAAATAAATAAATAAATAAATAAATAAATAAATAAATAAATAAATTTATGAATAAAAAATGAATAAAAATAAATACTTCTGAAAATAAATAAATGTATTAACAAATGAATAAATGTATAAATAAATAAATAAATAAATAAATTTAAAAACTTATAAAGAGAAAATAAATAAAAGTACTTCTGAAAATAAATAAATAAATGATAAATAAATAAATTAATTAATTAATAACTATTATCTGTAAAATATTTGACACAAAGGCAAACCTACTTTGTATATAATTATCTTCAATGATCTTTTTCAGAATGTAGTTTATTTTCGGTCCAACTCTGTATTCTGCCGTTTGAAGCCTCAGAGTAAGATTTATTGATGTAACATAACCACAGAATCTGTCAACGCTGAAAATAAATAAATAAATAAATAAATAAATAAATAAATAAATAAATATCAATTGCCGAAACTTAGAAACGGTCAAGGAATAAACACAAGGAAAATTGGTACATAAATGAAAACATTGAAAACCAGTCTTTGAACCAGTTTAGCCATTTACTGTTGAAAAATCATACTTACTAAAGTGCAACATCACTTTTCAAATCCTTATAAGTAGGAATGTAAATTGTTTCCATTATTTTAAACGCATAAAACAAATTATTATTAGCAAAATTAAAAACGCTTCCCAAATGGCGCCTCGACCAAGCAACTTCTGTAGGTTACCATGTCAAGTTTCCTTGACGTCGTCACGATGACGTCATATCGACAAAAGGACTCAGCTTCCGCTTTTGGTGACCCAGAGTATTCACTAGATTTTATTTATAAGAAAAGAGCCAAGATGTAACACAATTCATCATATATGCTTGTACTGATATCAAGCTTCTTCAAATTTAAATAGATGCATTTTTCATTTTAAATTTATTTATTTATTTATTTATTTATTTATTTATTTATTTATTTATTTATTTTTTATTTATTTATTTATTTATGTGTGATGCGACATAAGCACTTGTGCAAAAAGTTTACATTAAGTGTTTTTATGTGAATCCGATGAAACAAATACATGTACTTCAACCATGTGTGTTGACTTACTTTGAAAATGAGACTGGTTAAAATTAAGTTTTTTTCAAAAAGAATGTCATTTGTTTCAAAATTGACGAATTTTTTTCGGGTTTGAATTTTAGCGGAATAGTCCTAGAGTGAAAACACATGACCCGTCTCAATGTAATACTACCGTAGCTAGATCCTTAATTTACCGAGGCGGATTTTTTTAAAGGGAACAATCCGAAGCGACAAAGGCACTCGCCAACTAAGGGTGTCCAGGGGGCATGTTCCCGCAAATTTTTAAAAATAAATAAGTGATAAATCTGATAAATCAGTATCCCGAGACGATTTCTGTTCATGATTCCTCATTATATATGTAAATTTTTAGCATTTGTTTGTTGTGAGATACATATGTTTGACTTGACATGATTTAATGATGACTGACAGGAAAAACATGTCTGATAAAATTATTAAAACACCCAAAGCCAATTAACAACGAATCTGATACAGTGACCCTGTCAGTGAAATACAATTTATCATATCCAGTGGTGATGATGTGGCCGGACCTTTTATTAAAGTAAAATACCACAGGAAAAGTAATGTTGCGACAAAAAATATAAATATCTTTAACCAATCTATTGCATTAATGAAATGGGTGTTGTTGAATCAAATCTATATAGTGTGATGAAAACATTATTATACAACTACTCTAGAAAATAATCCCAGACAGTGTATAGGAACAAGTAGAGCCTAAAATAAAATTAACTTTGTTTGTGGGTGGTCTAAATACAGCATAAGGAACAGTATTAAATGGCAATATCCCTGGATAGGGAGACGACCTGTGAGCAGGTTTATATGGTAGTAAAGAAATTAAGCTGTGTTTCTCCATGGGAGAAAACACAAGGGGGAACAAAGAAGACTTAGTTAGCAATAAAATTGTAAATGTGTTTTAAAGAGACATATGAAACCAATTTAAACTTTTCAAAAGTGTAAAAGATTTAGTTTTCAAAAAAAAATGTTTTCCTACCTACATGTACCTACAGAATAAGAAACAGCTGGCCAATATGTTGATTTTCCTTACCTGATTATAAATATTTACAATTTGTTTTAATAATAAATTATCGTGATTTTTAAAAACATCTGGTTTTGAATGTTGCTTGTTTGTGTTCCAGCCCTGTATTGAATAAGTAGGCATTTCAAGAAATGTTACCTGAACGTTGTATTTGTTGCAAACCTGTTTTATTTGATGAACATCACGAATAAATGAAACAACGGATTCTTTGATTCTGATTTGGTATATACCGGTTCAAATAACTGCTTTCCCCGTTATTGTATCGTTACTTTTACGAATCCATTTAATAAAACAAAATTGTTCATTGATTTAACGTTTTAAGTATTTTCTTTTACTTTCCAAAAACACAATTTTCGTTGTTAATGTTATTCCATTTTGTTTATCGACGTATATTTCAAGAATTTTTAGAAGCTCATGAATTTGATTTGATTGACGCAATTATTTCATTTGTGAATATTCTGAAATTCTCTTTCTATGACGTATTTTGTTCACACGATCGCCGGGTTGTTCCAGGGTGGAACCTGATGGTTCGATTCGAAAACAAGATGAATGTAGCGGACCGGGCTTGATAGGTGACCGGGAAGCTCAGTCGGTTAGTATTGGGAAGGTCCATGGTTCGAGTTGGTTTGGTCGCTGCA
>CM056609.1:20178503-20281818 GCA_029721355.1 Tegillarca granosa | reverse complement strand
TTTGCAGTTTTACGCGCCAGTCAATATTCGTTCACTCATATCGAGACATTTCGTTCTAGGATAGCGATAAAACCACCGAACTATGCGAGGAAAAAAAAAAAAAAAAAAACTTTAACTTGCTAGGATTTCCGGAGTGGAATTCGAATTTTGGAGGTAAGGGGTAATGTGGGAGATTTAGTTCCATAATGAGTTTGATCATATACGTCAAGACAACACACAATTAGGATTCAACGGAATAATAATTGTTGTGGATTGTCTATTTAGATAGCTAGATATATTTTCTCCCACTCTTATCGTTTTTGTAATCCAAAATTTAATCTTACACTTTTGGTACTTCTCCGTTATCTCTCAAGTTAAAATGTCATATAAATTGATTTTTATTTATTTATTTATTATTTATTATTTATTATTATTTATTTATTTATTTTTATTTTTTGAATTTTTAAAAAAAATGTTTTAGCTCACGATAGTGCTAAAACGAAATTAACGTCTTAACATGTTGCTGATAGCTCAGATGCAATCATTTAGAAGTAAATACAGTTCATGTTAGAATTTTTATTCTTATTCTTATGCCCAGTTGATTATCATACCAATTCGGAGTTCTAATAGGGACTTTCGATTAATATACTTTACTATATGGGCATCAACCAGTCTCTCAAAAAAGGGTTAAAATTCATATATATTAAGTTTAATATAAACATTAATACGTCAGGTATTAGAGCTGAGATAAGAAAGAAAGAGCACAGAACAATGTAACAGTTTTTACTCCAATTGCATCTTTTGCCAAACAGTAACCATTACTTCACAGTATGTGTTATAACTAAAATACCTTGGAAATATTGCTTACCACATGTTTGGTATCTGCATCAAAAAGAAACATATAATAATATAGGTGGGGTGCGAAAGCCCCACAAAAAGGATATAAAATTATAAAATAGAAAATTCCATTACCGTCGCAGAGATTCGAACCTCACGAAATACGCAACGGGCTGACGACCTAACCGATTGTGTAAACCAGCAGACAAAAAGCACGCCATCTTGCATACATATATAATCTAATCAAATGTAAAAATCATCTTTGACATGCACATAAACTTCCTTCCAAACTTCCGGGCAAAACACGATGGAGCTCAGTGGAGCGATGTAAATTACATAATGGAGTGAAATTGTGAAATTTGAAACTTTGTGTCCAATCGCGCCATCGTGTCAGCTTCCCCGCTTCATCTTGCATCGTATAATTTTAATATCACCTTTTTACGTATCGTTCTGCTTATGTCTTATAATCGTTTCTTCTCGTATCTTACTATTTTATTAACGCTCTGTCGACTATAAGTCGATTGTAAAATAGTACAATATTGTGAACCTTGGCATTATAAAGATTCCATACGATATAGATACAGAAATGCAGTTTAACGATCAAGTACCAAATATAACACTCCGAAATGAACACTTATTGTTATTAAAACATACTACAAAGTGATTTTGCTAAACCATATCAAATAGTCATATTATACGTTCCTTTAGGACACTTTATTTACACCAATAACAAAAATCTCGTTAAAATAAACGCGTCATACTTAAACAAACACACTTAGCATCTGACGTAAACTCAAGTTTACAAAACGTAAAACGGATGTGAAACAATTTTTAGTGTTATTATATAGTAAAACAGCATACAGTAATCTAAAGCACTTAAGATTTCTATCTTATGACAAAAGCTGAATTTTATAGGCCCTTGTTTCTCATATACAGGAAAAGACAAAACTGTACCTGTGTTTGTGAATTCGTAATTTTACAATTTTTCTGCCTTATTTTGAAGTAGGAATAGAATGTCAAGATATCACTTCCGGAAAACTGTGTTCAATAGTTATAGGCACTGTATTTTGTTTTCAAATTGTAAAGGTGTTTGGTTTCCTCTATGGAAGTTTTTGGAAAGTATTTGCATGCTTTTGTTTAATGACAAAAAAAAACCATAATTTCTGATACTAAAGCACAAAAATACTGAAATTTATTACTCTTCTTTTAGTTTATATTGATTGATGGTCCGTAGTGGTTTCGTTAAATCCATGAGTTTTTTTCCATCATGGGGATTGAAAGAGGTCACAAGAGACGAGTAACCTTTTCAGTGATCGCAGAAGCCCTTAGCTAAGCTAATCACATAATCATAATAGTACATCTTATGAACTGAAGGCATGTTCCAGTATGTCTTAAACGATTGTTGCTAACTCGCGTTATTAAGTTTTTGCGCATGCATTCCTATGGACTATGAACATCATGGATCAGGCCAACAAGCTAAGTGCTGGGCTGGCAGTTGAGCAAAAATTTACTTTAGTTAAGTTATGATGTTTAATACCCTAGTCAAGAACTTATAACGAGGCGGCTGATTCTTGTATAGTGAAGGAAACCAGTGTCAGTAATATTAACCACAGAACTACCTCAAGCGAAAAAAAACAAACTTACTTGCACTAAGATCTGCACGAGAGGGATTCAATCAAAGGCGGTGAGAGGGACAGTAAACCAGCGCCACTGAGTCCCCAAATTTCAAAGAGAGAGAGAGAGAGAGAGAGAGAGAGTTTTTTGGAAAAAAAAATTCTTAAAAATGAATCAGACAAGCATAAATGTAATCAATCTATAACATACATGTATATATAAAGCTGGTGGTAAGTATATTAAACTTTCGAAGGTGTCCATTTGTATTCCAATAAAATGATGCCCAGTTTATACAACACATATTCGTAACTTGCCTTAGCAAAATATTTTCTCGCCCTGACAAAATACTTATTCGCCTTTGAAAAATACTAATTCGCCATGAAAGATTATTAAAATGTAAACAATGTCCACTATCCCTTGGAATATTTTTAAGAAGTGTAATAACTTATGTTTGATTCTCAAGAGTTGTCTTTCTTTAGTTGTTTTTGTGAGAAACTTTTTAATTTCTTGGTAGAACTTTGTTTAATTTCAAAGTACATGTGTTGGATAATTAAACTGTAAAATCATACAGAAATTGCTGTTTTTTATACTAAAAAAAGAGTCGAAACACAATATAGCAAAGTATTTAACACGAATTTCTCTCCACAAAATTAAGATATAACCAAAATCAGTTAAGATGCGAAGTGTATTGTAACAGATCAAATGAAAATGGTTCTGTCGGACCGGAAATAAGAACGGAGCCTCGTGCACTCAAAGCGACCGCATAGGGGTCCCGGATGTAGAGTAGTCTAAAGCGCGCGCTTATGGATTATAGTGCCTCTTGCTGCCTAGGTTCGAATCTCGCTAGATTTAGCGTAAGGTAGGGTTTAGAAGGTCAAAGGTCATTAGTTTTCTCCACCTTTCCAGAACTGTCTTATTTAAAACAAGTGTAATAAAATTTGACTCGAATGTAAGACTCCATTTCGTCAGTTGGTATGTCATAACAGAATTAAATGCTATTGAAAATTGGTATGTCATAACAGAATGATATGTCGTTGGCAATTTGTATGTCATAACGGAATGATATGCTATAGACAATTGGCATGTCATAACAGAACGATATGCTATTTACAATTCGAATGTCACAGAAGAAAGACATGCCGTTGGCAATTGTCAAAACAGAATGATATGCTATTTAAAATTGATGTGTCATAACATAATTTATACTATTGGTTATTGGTATATCATAACAGAATGAGAATGGTATGCTATGTACATTTGTACTTTGGCTGATGAGCCTTCTTAGTAGCAAAAAAATGTTCATTTTTCTATTCATAAAAGTCAAACTTTTTAACTTTGCTTTGAAGAGACTTCTATGACCCGTGGTAATTGTGTAAGCATTTTAATACAATGCATTTTTTCACTGTTGGTCAATGGCTGGTGAGAAAGGGGATTTCCTTCCTTGAAAAACTACTGGCTCGCTACAATTTAAAAGGCGTAATGCAAGCGATGTATATTTGCTACAATGCGGACAAGTATGCTAGCACGCTATAAAACGCTGAAGTACACACTAGTGCAAAGAAAATAAGAAATCCCTGAATAAACGTCAGCACCCCATGTCTGTTTTCTTCTAATCGACTTTCGCTGTATTTCGTATTATGACGCATATATTGAAAAATAACCCTGGCTAATGCATGTACACATAATTATATTCAAAGAGCTATATACTATATATACATAGTTAATACAACGAGACAAAATCATTAGAATCGCCAATACTGAACGACATTATATTTAAACAGAATACACCGTCGCTCAACCAGAAATATTTAAACTGTCTGTGTCTTTAATAACATAGAACTTATTTTAAAATCTTTTTGTCAAAACAATGCAGAGTCAAATTGTATCAAACTAATCATTACGGATCAATATCCAATCGATTAAATTTACAAATTAACTGTATTGATTGATTTATACCGTTCAATAATGTTTAACACTTTACATAAATTTGATTACCTCTTTTTTTTTTTCGGTGTTATTTTAAGCAATATGATATCACATTATCATTAATTTGCATAATTTGTTAAGAGTTTGAAAAGAATACAAACACAAATATCAGGTTAAAACGCAGGTATGTCATTTTCAAGCAGTATTTCAAATGGTTTTTTTTACCATCTTTTTTCAGTTTTGTTTTATTTATTATATATTTATTTATTGATTTATTTATTATCTCTTTACCTGTTGTTTAAGCTTGAATATATTGTAATCAATACCAGGAAAATTGTGAGTTGTAGGTCGGTGTTTATAATTATTATTACTACTACCATCACTACTACTACTACTGTTATTATTATTATCATCATCATCATCATCATTATTATTATCATTTATTATTATTATTATTATTATTGTTATTATTATCATCATCGTCGTCGTCATCATTATTATTATTATTATTATTATTATTATTATTATTATTATTATTATTATTATTATTATTATTATTATTATTATTATTATTATATCTTTATTATTATTATTATTATTATTATTATTATTATTATTATTATTATAATAATATCTTTATTATTATTATTATTATTATTATTATTATTATTATTATTATTATTATTATTATTATTATTATTATTATTATTATATCTTTATTATTATTATTATTATTATTATTATTATTATTATTATTATATCTTTATTATTATTATTATATCTTTATTATTATTATTATTATAATTATTATTATCATCATCATCATCATTATCATTATTATTATTATTATTATTATTATTATTATTATTATTATTATATCTTTATTTGGGGTTTATCAGGTTTCCTCCACCATTCTAGAACTTGTAGCCCTGATATAAGTGAAAGATCCTTCGATCCTTCACTGGGGCGTTAAACACTATTACTACACTCCATTTTTATATTAAATCGACACTTTTCGGTTTTCGTCAAGGAGATGTTTTTTATCAATCTCCAAAATTAAATAAGACTTTGGAACGATTTTATTATTAACTGTTTGTGTTGCTTTAGCTAATATTAGCGATAAAATAAGTTTATATTTATTCATAGGGTTAATACGAGTGCATGTGATAAGATTGTTTTGTGTCTTTGCAAGTATCAGCTTCGTACTCATAGTCTCATTAAAGGGTGATAATACACGTGCCAAAATATCAGATCGTTAGAACGCAATTTTCTCTTTCAAGATGAAGTTGAACTGCGATGTTTGACATTATTTCGCCCAAAACAATCATGCCATGCTGTGTTTCACAATGCCAAGAATTTTTTTCCCGTTTTTGCAAAATTACGGTTTCAAGCTTGTCTACATTTCCAGTACCAACCAGTAGTTTGTTTTTATTTAAAGAATTTTGATACTTGTATATTTAGAAAGCGTTGGAAATTATACATCGATGAGTTCAAATGACAATTTTTATTTCCAAGAACATTCATAAAATACTTGATACGTAAATCTCAAATTGTCAATTACGTCTGGAATGTAGTCCTCTAAAACTACATCTCTTCAACAGAAATCTTTCTGAAACGCCTTACTGCAGTTGTGGAACAGAAACCACATATCATTTTCTACTAGAATGCACCTCTATAGCCATATACGACATACGACAATTGACAGACTTCCTTTCCAGATAAACAAAAACTTGCTTCTTTGCGACTCAAATGCACTCACATGTGACCAAAACAAAGACATATTTTTATGTGGTCAGGATTTAATCATAAAATCAAAACGATTTATATGAAGTATTACAGTATAAGATATATTTACGCATAATCAAATTCAAACATCGACTGCTACATTGAATTTTTATTGTTGTCCAATATCACAATCAACCCACATGGTAACAAATTAATATTATATTGTTGTATCTTTTATTTGTTTTTTCTTTCATTTATTTTCCTTTTCATTTTGCTTAAACATGATTAGTATTATTATTTTTAAATACTTATATTATACTCCCACATCAAAGTTTGAATTAATAAGCTTCATGGAAACTGGCTTGTAAAGAGTTGTAACTCTTGTTCCAGAATCCATCATGTTTGCTGTTGTATGTATGTTTCATGTATGTATTAATTTAATAAAATATTGTTTAAATTAGAATTAATATACTTGATGTCGACTTATTTTATACAGACAAGGTATTATGACGTCACAAAATCAGTCGAGTTAAAGCCAGTAAGAAAAGAAAGTGGTTTTGTGTTGTTAAGATCGTTTTTTTTTAAATCTTATTTATTTTTATTTATCACTAACGTTTTTCTTATTTTACAGTTTTAATGATATGGGAAGTGCTCCTTCAAAGGTTCAAAATGGAACAGTGTCAAACTTTGCTAATACAGAAACGTCAAAGAAAGCAGATGTTTCAAAACTTAAACCGTTTATGGAAAGACTTGAAGATGGAACTAAAGGGAAGGTTCTATCTGAGAAAGATATATCAAAAAGACACGAAGAAAATATGATAGTTTTACAAGAAGCTATAGAGTATTTAAAGAATGAAATCGTTATTATTCAGACTAGCTCTAATTGCAGCAGTAAATTCAAGGAAGTAATAAAGCGTATAGAACGAATCTCATGGCCAACGCAACGCATCCATTTCAAGCTGCAATTTGAATATTCTGAGAAAATTGCCCATGAATTAGCGGCTTCTGGAACATTGCATAATCTTTGTGATCTGGTTATAAATCATTTTTCTGCCGATGGTCAGATTCCGGAAAATAAGTTCGAATTACTTCTCAATACTATTATGATTTTAGAAAATACATCTGATACAAGTGCTGAATCGGCAATGGATATATGCCGGCATCCACATTTCATTACTTTTCTTGTTCAAAAGATGACACAATGGAAAGATGCTCACCTGAAGGATGCATTAGATTTGGTAATTTTTTATATTACTATAAACGTGTTCCTTTAATTTTGATGCTACTAATATGTAATATGATTGTTGGTATTAGGTGCTACATTTATTTATTTATTTATTTATTTATTTATTTATTTGTTATTATTATTATTATTATTATTATTATTATTATTATTATTGTTGTTGTTGTTGTTGTTGTTGGTGGTGGTGGTGGTGGTGGTGTTGGTGTTGTTTTTGGTGGTGATGGAAAATGTGATTAAAGATTAAGTAATGATATATTAGTTGCACCAAGCTTATCACCATAATTATGTTGGCATAGGTTCGAAAGCAACTGAGGATTTCCGTAGTGCATTTGCCGAGTAGAATTGAAGTACTAGTAACTGGATAATAACTTAAATAATAATTGTTTATTAAACTTAGTTGAATAATAACTTAAAGAAAACGATAATTTCTTTTACAATATTACCCCCTTTAACCGAGACCTTTGTCTTCACGTGATGTGTCTGTATTGTGCCTTGTTGCATGTTTCTTATTGAAATACTGTTTCATACTACATATGTGTGTGTGTGTGTGTGTGTGTGTGTGTGTGTGTGTGTGTGTGTGTGTGTGACCCGAGGGTAGTATTATGGGTGTCACAGCTTTTGTTTCGTTTTTATTTGATCCAGTAGCTACTTCTTTGTATCTTAACTAATTTCTGCTATGGGAAAAAAGAATTCTTTTAATAAACACCATGAATTACCACTGGAAAATCAAAGTGATTGGAACAAATTGAAATGATGCATTTGTTCCACAAAGAAGACCAAAGCGTTATATCTGATCCTAAATGAACCACTTATAAATATTTACAACTTATTGTTGTCAATTTTTGGAAACAATTTAACCAACTTCGTCATATTTTTAGATACTTTTGACCTCTCAGATGTTTCGAATAAAGGTTATCGCATTTAAAAATACAATGTAAAATTTTTAATGATTTATTAGCTTTTCATTACAATATGAGTAAAACTCATAAGTACTGATGTTGTCTCCAAATGTAATGACTTCTCCATGATTTTGTATTGTCAAATTTGTAAACCGAAATTGGGGAAAAATCGCAACATTACATAGCAAATAAAATCATCAGAATTTTTTTTTAATGATAATTACATGGTAGGTATTTTTTGGTAAATTGAAGAATTTAATTACATAATTACAAATTAAGAGTTCAGATTAAATCAATAAGGATTCAGAATTAAATCAATTTACAAATAAACTGTTTAAACAAAAGAGCAAATTGAAAAATTACAAGATAAATGAGAAGGCTATACAGAAAAAAAACAATGAAAAGCAAAGTTAAAATAACCCGTCAGACTAGAAACGAATAGATTATTTATGATAGATTGCATCATTCGAGTTTAGAAATACGGCAATTCAAAGAAAGAATAAATGTTTATTATTATTATCATCATTATTATTATTATTATTATTAATATTTAAAAAATATGAAAGATTATGATATACTACATTGTTTTATTCTAAGTAACAACAAAGCACGTAACTATATAGACTTCTTTAATCGCTGATGGTTTATTTTTGTAACAGGTTCCTGTTAGTTCAGTAGAGTAATGGTGTAATACGTCCCAGTCAAGAATATTTCACTTATATCAAGACGTCGGCAGCTATAGGCGAAATTGCAGGATTTTTGCCTGTGCGTTGTGCTGATGGCATTATACAGCAAGGATTTTTATCGTGCCATGACTGCCATGACACGGGACCTTGTTTATTTTAAGTTCCTATCCGAAAGAACCGTGACTTTCACTTCGTAATGCCGAATGTTTGAAGAAAGAACAGTCACTACCCACTTTCAAGTCTTGGGTTAGACCCCGTCGGGGGCCGAACCAAAGACCTCCCACTTACGGAGCGAGCACTCTGCTTACTGAGCTACCGCAGTGATCGGTTTCTGATTAGTAGTTAATATATTAACACAAATACCAGTTGAATTTTATGTGCCAGATGTGCACATTTCGGAAATTCATTCCTCATCAGTGACACTAAGACCGAAAAGTTTGATAATAAGAAAAATAAGCCAACAGTTGGAAATTAATGAATCTAAAGTTCCAAAATTATATTTATCCAAATCCAGCTAAGGAATGCTTTGCATGAGGGAACAAACCTTAGTTTTAAACAAATTTTACAATTTAAGGCAGCTGAAAATTTGGTTAAATGGTACATTTTCTGACAGCATAAAGTCCTGCCTACTGAGTTATGGATACCCTCGGGGAGTTTTACTCCACCAGCAGCGGCACCCGCTCAGGAGTAGTAAATATATAACACATATACCAGTTGAATTTTGATGTGCCAGATGTGCACGTTTCGGAAATTCATTCCTCATCAGTGACACTAAGACCGAAAAGATTGATAATAAGAAAAATAAGCCAACAGTTGGAAATTAATGAATATAGAGTTCCAAAATTATATTTATCCAAATCCAGCTAAGGAATGCTTTGCATGAGGGAACAAACCTTAGTTTTAAACAAATTTTACAATTTAAGGCAGCTGAAAATTTGGTTAAATGGTACATTTTCTGACAGCATAAAGTCCTGCCTACTGAGTTGAGGATACCCTCGGGGAGTTTTACTCCACCAGCAGCGGCACCCGCTCAGGAGTAGTAAATATATAACACATATACCAGTTGAATTTTGATGTGCCAGATGTGCACATTTCGAATATTCATTCCTCATTAGTGACACTAAGACCGAAAAGTTTGATAATAAGAAAAATAAGCCAAACAGTTGGAAATTAATGAATCTAAAGTTCCAAAATTATATTTATCCAAATCCAGCTAAGGAATGCTTTGCATGAAGGAACAAACCTTAGTTTTAAACAAATTTTACAATTTAATACATATTTCTATCATTAATGTACCTGTTAGATTCAGACATGAACCCTTTATTTATTTTTCATGTCAGGGTTCGGGTTAGTGGTAGGACCATGTGAACTTTTGTTGATATATATATATATATATATATATATATATATATATATATATATATATATATATATATATATATATATAATTATTAATATCCTACAAGCGTGGGCGTTTATAGTTTTTATAATTTAAGTTATGATACGTTTAATTAATCATTAACAGAATTTTAACCTATAAAATTAAAATAAAATCAAGTTTATATTTATGGATACGTTATGTAACGTGTTACTTCAACAGGTAAAATCACAAAGTAGAAGAATAATTAATAAAAGGAGTTTCCGCATATATGCGTAGACATAAATTTTACAGTAATATTATTAACTGTAAAGCTATGACAATGATAACATGTATTAGAATATTTTAAAAGCTCGACTGTTTTAGCGATATTTTCAGTCATTCGAGTTTTCCTTAAAGCTCTCGAAACAGTTCCTGTTATCAATTTTATTTTTATTTTAATTGTAAAATGAAAACGAGAAGAAACCTAGCCTTACTTTTTCGTAAGTTTTAGCCATTTTTTATCACATGTTTAATAAGTCATTGTTGGTGAAGGGTGTTTTGTTTTATTTGTCGTAAATCTAAGTGGAAAAACGAACTTATTTTGAAAATTTGAATGATGCGGCCGTTATGTGCACATAAAACATAAGTGGTTAAAATAGTAACATGTTTTTATAGCTTTTAACAGTTTTAAAATATTAATAATGAAGTGACAATGAAAAGTAATAAACCTTAATTCATTTATATAAAAACTTATATTTCCACGTGTGTGTATCTGTTTATGTGAGATAATTGCTTCCTTATTCTTTTTCTTTATTTTAGGAAAGAAATAAACTTATATGGTATTTTGTATTTACAATATACAACTGTGCTTCACTGGTGCAAAACACCTCCAGACTACGCCATCTGAAATGTAACAGTATACTTGAAGTCTACCTTGATTCACCAATACCTATCATTAGTCTTAATTCTTTCCTGTCGCTTGGATGTCTAGTCAAGGAGAAAGATAGCACTATACTATTGAACCATGCATATCTCTTAGATCTACTGATAGAAGTTCTCTCTGAAACAATATTAAGTTCAAGCCATGGAACGTGGGGCTACTCAAGCCGAACTCTTGCTGAAAGTAAGCATTTTATAAGCTCATGTATAATATCTTTTGTCTTTAAAGGTGCTGATTTTCTTTTAAGAACTACGTCAAGAACAAGAATTTAGAATTGTTTTTTTCTATTTTAGGTACCACTGCGGTAGCTTAGTTGATAGAATGTTTGCTCCGTAAGTGGGAGGTCTTGGGTTCTAACCCCGACCTGGGTCTGACAGAAGACCTGAAAGTAGGTAGTCACTGTTCATTTGCAAAGCGATCGGCATTACGAAATAAAAGTCGCGATTCTTTCGGTTGGGAACTTAAAATAAACGAGGTCTCGTGTCACGGCAAGCCTGGCACGATAAAGAACCCTGTTGTATAATGCCATCATCCCAACGCACAGGCAAAAATTCTACATTTCGCCTATAGCTAGCGACGTCTCAATATATGTGCGATATTCCTGACTGGGACGTTAAACACCATTACCCAACTATACTCACTCAACTGTATTTGAGGCAACATACTGAATATTTCTAAGATGAAAATTTTATAATATTCCAGCTGTAAAAAAGATTGCAAAAATGGAGAAGATGAAGAAACCAATAGTAGAACACGGCATGATACCATTGTTGATAGGTCTAACTGCAAGTACAGACATTGAGGAACAAAAAGGTAACCGTATTATTATTATAATTATTGATGAATTTATAATTATTTATTATAATTTAATTTATTATTATTATTATTATTATTATTATTATTGATGAATTTATAATTTTTCATTATAATTTAATCTATTATTATTATTATTATTATTGCAAATTGGGATCTATGAAGTCAGTATGCACAAATGGACAATAAAGTTTTAATGGGCAGCAAAACGTTTTGGTTTAAACACTTTTGGAAAACATTACCGGTGAAACCAAAGATATCATGCTGTAACTGATGATATTTACATTTGCTCTGCACCTTTACTAATATTAACTTGTTTGAGACCGGTGGCAATTGTTAGATAATAAATGCCATTGATCACATGATCATTAGACTGTGCGTATAAATATTTCACTGTCTGGACAAATATTTCACTGTCTGGACTACTTTTTAAGTTGTTTTATAACAATTGTAATATAACGAACAAGAAATCTAGAAAAAAATATTTATTAAATTTAAAAATATATAAGAATGTATTTCATAACTAAAAGCGTCTAAAATTAAATTTTAAAAAATTAACTCAAAGCAAAAAGTTACAACACTTAATCAGCTGTTGTACCGCGAATGACTGGGTCACAAACCGGAAGGCAATATGTTGGTCAGTTCCGTTCGTTCTGTGGAAAATGATTACAGACACTATGTCTTTCCAAAATAGATATCATTACAGTCATTCAAAAATACACCACTTATTTCTTCTCAAATTCCAATTTCTAGCATTGCACTTTTACTTTCCAAATCTAAGAGTGGCAATAACATATCACTTTCGTGTCATTCTTAGGGACTGTTTACTTGTTCGTTATGCGCCTTCTTTTCTTTTCTTAAGAAATTTGTTTTTTTTAATAATTTGTATAATTGATACTAAAAGGGACGAAATTAATGTTTTAAATACAATGTGTAAACACAATGTTAAAATTAATAAAATATTTCGTAATTATTGAGAGCCCTGTCTTTATTTCAAGTTGTACTATATTCTACTCATATATTCACGCTGTTCCAATAATTGATCCCACTTGTCATTCAAAGCGGTAAAATTGAAACGAATGTAAAAAAAATAATAAAAACATAAATAATAAAAAATAAATAATAAAACATAAATATAACGATTGGACAACATTTTAATGGCAGTTATTAGATTATATTTAAATCTGCTCCGCAACTTTACTTTCCTTTGCTAATGCGCCTTATTCAGTTTACCTTGCAAAGCTATAGCATTTATAGTCCAATAACAGCAATTGCTATGATGTTCAATGAATAATTAACCATAATTAAAGTTGTCTTGAATAAAATGACAATTTAAAGTAAGTTTGGTTTATTCCAAAACTGTAATTGATAAGAAATTAAATATTTCATCAAGCAACTCGGTCAGTTCCGTAAAATCATCTTAATAAAGAGATTTACTAATTCTTTTATTTCAGTTTCTGCAAAAACATTAAGGACTCTATTGTTTGACAAGGACAATAAAGAATACATAGTTAACCATCCAGAATTGAAAGTTGTTGAAACTTTAACTAAATTACAGCATTCTGAAAACAATGTTGTTTGTAGAGCATGTGAAGGTGCGCTTTGGAATCTGAGGGAGGTACTACATAAAGAAACAAAGTATAAAGATGTAGGTATGTAAATATACATGTATATTTCTGTCTTTATTCATTAAAGTAGGTTTACTTTTTTCAGTTTTTTATATTATATGTCAAATATCAAGTACAAAAACTGTCGAAAAAAACTGCGACTGCAAGATATAAAGAAAAAAAATCTTAAATGATAAACAAAGGGAAAAGCTACATGTAGGTTCTAAAGCACATTTAAATTTGGAACATTTACTAAATCATTTGTTAGTTAATGCATGCTTTTGCCACATTAGCCGATTACCAAATAAGCATAGTATGAAGTAGATTATTGAGTCGATAGATTTTAAACACTAAAATTTTGTTAAAATATGACTAAGGGGTCATTTGACATAATTTGACATCAAACAAATTTCACCTGACTTAAAGCAACGTTAAAAACGATTACCTTTCTTAAACATATGTTAACCTCGACACTGTCTCAGCCGACGTTAGAAGATAAATACCTTCATGTTACCCTCTCAGGCCCAGGTTTCACAATCATTCCTCAACTTAAATTTTTCTTGACTTAAATTTAGCAGATGTTGACAATCTCTTCTTGAATGAAATAAAACATTTGTTTTGAAATTAAATACAGATGTTACAATCTTGCAATGATCTTAAAAATGACACCTTAAATTCCCGAAAAACTAAACAATTGGCGAATTATCAAGATTTCAAATTTGACAGATTTCAGTTAAGGAAAATCTTAGCTTAAGACTAATTGTGAAATAGGGGCCAGTCATATAACATTTAAATATTATTATATATAACATTATAGCATTTTGTTATTGTTATGTTTTCCAGTGGAACCATTTTATGACAAACACGAGGACCCTAGTACTGACACTGCCTGGAAGGTGATGATTAGTTATCAATGGGACAAACAGCCAACTGTTAAAAAGATCAGGGATGGGGTTAGGGCAAGTGGATTAACAGTATGGATGGATGTTGATAATATGGAAGGATCCACTGTACAGGCCATGGCACATGCTGTCGAAAACTCAGAAATAATTCTGATTTGTTTCTCGGATAAATACAAGAATAGCGACAACTGTAGAGCAGGTAAGAACTGCGCAACACTAGTATGTATGTATTCGGGAGTAATAGAGACTATCTGTATTTATGTAGAGGTGCCACGAAAGGCAACAAATAAATAAATGAATAAATAAATAAATAAATAAATAAATAATTTTGTGAATTACAATGAAGCATATTGTGGCACTAATACCTCAATACTTGTGACTTATTTATTTATTTATTTATTTATTTATTTATTTATTTATTTATTTATTTTTATTTTTTTGTTTATTTGTTTATTTATTTATCTATTTATCTATTTGTTATGATTAGTATGCTGTAATAAGAAAATATATGTATAATCCAATAAAATTATTGAAGTCAGTTCCTTATCAGAAGTCATTAAAATAAAGAACAAAATAAACATACAGTGATTGTAAAGAAATTTTCTATTACAAATTTAAAGTGCATTATACTAAAAAAAAATTTTTTTTATTGTGAATTGCTCCTTATTGCTAAAAGGTTTTAAATAGCGAACCTATTAAAGCAGACAAATTGAAACATTTGTTTATCGTTAATGTTGTCCGTTTTACGGTGTGGCCATCGATAGTTATATGTATTTTCAAGAACGAAGAAATTTAAATTACTGTGACAATCTGATAGCCAAATACTTGTTTAACAATGGAATAAGTTCATGCATAGGGTTGTCAAGGCTCTTAAAAGATTCAATATTGTTGATAATTATGAAGTTGTTGTATCCAAATTTATCCTGGATATATTGACCTGTCATTGTTTCATAGTTCATTTCATTATCAAATTTGTTTTCGTTCGTGGCTGGTGCAGCCAATTATACAGGAGATGATTCACTTCCAGAGCAACCGACCTCACTTTCCTGTGAAAAGTTCACGTGTTTAACTGAATTTCTTTTCTTTTATGTAGGGATGGGGGTGATTTGTACATGGATCGATATTTTAGTATTTGATACCAAAGTTTACCAAACAAGATAATGCCAACTTTAAAACATCCTTTTATATCATGTATACCGTGCATAATAAATATAAAAACTAATGGATATTCCAGGGTTTAGGGAATTTGTTGGGTTTTTTTCGGAATGCTAAATCATTAATTTTTTATAGAGCCAAGACACAGAGTTACTGGGTGTTAAAGTATTTTTTGTTTCGTTTTAATTTCTGGCTTTTAGAAGCAGAATTTGCATTCCAACTTAAAAAGAAAATAATTCCACTGAGGATGGAAAAAGGGTATAAACCTGACGGATGGCTAGGATTTATCATCGGGTCTAAACTGTATCACGATTTCGGTGGAGGTCATACGTTTGAATCCAGAATGGAGGGGCTGTTAAAAGAACTAAAGAATAGTTTAGAAGGGAAGAATGACAGTATGACACCTAGAGCAAGTAAAGGAGCTGTTGTATCAAATCCACCTGAACATACTAATTTCCAAAACACACCGAGGTCAATGGATCAAGGACATAATTTAGAGGTAAATAGAAATAATATAATTAGAAAAAGAATATAAACAATGTTTATTATGAATTAAAAAAAGTTACTAAAATGTTTAGTTGAACAAAACCTGAAAAACTCATAAATTTGTTACCTTTAATACTGACCGTCTCAGTCTAATGTGGTATGAACACATTGATTAACACTGTAAGTTTATTAATCCAAATACTTTAACATTATAACTAGGCGCTGATAGCCTAAAGAAATATGACAGTAAAACTATGACGGATGAAGCTTTATAATTATCACAATAAAGGTGCGTCCTGTTTACCGCTTTTTTGACACCTTACGAAAACATGTTTTTTTTATTCATCTAGGAAATATGTCGTTATTCGTAAAAAATCGTTCTGTGTTTATATTAACATTATTTTCGTCATTTTAATGGGGAAGATACAAACAATTAAGAAATTTGTAGGAACGGCATATAATGTATTGATAATTAAAGAAGTTCCAAAGCAAACAACGGCGATATTGCAAACACGAAATACATGTATGTTATATAAAAAGATCCAT
Source organism: Tegillarca granosa (assembly GCA_029721355.1). Classification (NCBI taxonomy): domain Eukaryota; kingdom Metazoa; phylum Mollusca; class Bivalvia; order Arcoida; family Arcidae; genus Tegillarca; species Tegillarca granosa. The sequence continues at coordinate 20,265,100 of CM056609.1, read as the reverse complement.
AAAGATGAATGAGAACGGGATCAGTTTTTAACATGGGGCATAAAAATAGTATTTATGAATCGTTATTTATGAATTGTTATTCGTTTTGTTTTAAAGTGTGCTTTTACACAACATGGTCCATTTAAAAGTATTTATGAATCTCTGAAAGATATGTGATATCGCATTTCCTCAAAGACATAACGTTTTTTTTTTGATTCCTTTTGTTTTAAAGTGTGCTTCTACACAACATGTTCCATTTAAAAGTATTTATAAATCTCTGAAAGATATGTGATATCGCATTTCCACAAAGACATAACGTATTTTGTGATTCCTTTTGTTTAAAAGTGTGCTTCTACACAACATGTTCCATTCAAAAGTATTTATAAATCTCTGAAAGATATGTGATATCGCATTTCCTCAAATACATAACGTATTTTGTTATTCGTTTTGTTTAAAAGTGTGCTTCTACACAACATAGTCCATCACAAAATATTTATAAATCTCTGAAAGATATGTGACATCGCATTGTTTCAAAGACAAAACTTATTTTGTTATTCGTTTTGTTTAAAAGTGTGCTTCTACACAACATAGTCCATCACAAAATATTTATAAATCTCTGAAAGATATGTGACATCGCATTTCCTCAAAGACATAACGTATTTTGTGATTCTTTTTGTTGAAAAGTGTCCTTCTACACTATACGTAGACGTATTTGTGGCATTTAAAAGAAATATATTTATCTATTAGCATTATGGTTTACAACTACAAACATATAAAGCTCTAATTATAAAAAAGGTTAATAAAGATATTGAATCATAATTCTTTTGTAAACTAATATGCAATATACATCCATTGCTGGACGGATTAATTTTCCCTCTTCATACACAACAGGTAAACCACAGTCAACATATTAACAAATGTTGGACCAATTTCTTTGGCCTCTTCATACACGTGGAATTTTTTTCAGGTAAATCAACTAGCAACATATGAACCAATGTCGGACCGATTCGTTTATTCTGCTCTTCATACACATTTTTGATTATTTTTCAGGTAAACAAACTAGCAACATATGAACCAATGTCGGACCGGTTCGTTTATCCTGTTCTTCATACACATATTTGATTATTTTTTCAGGTAAACCAACAAGCAACATATAAACCAATGTCGGACAGATTCGTTTATCCTGCTCTCCATACAAATATTCGTTTTTTTTCAGGTAAACCAACAAGCAACATATGAACCAATGTCGGAGCGGTTCGTTTATCCTGCTCTCCATACAAATATTCGTTTTTTTTTTTTTTCAGGTTAACCAACAAGCAACATATGAACCAATGTCGGACTGATTCGTTTATCCTGCTCTTCATACACAAATTTGATTATTTTTCAGGTAAACCAACAAGCAACATATGAACCAATGTCGGACAGATTGCTTTACCCTCCTCATACACATTTGTATAACGAAATCGTAATGAAATGGTCGAGTTCGGATGTCTTTAGATGGCTTGACAAACACAACTTAGACAGGTTAGTTTGGAATTATGCGTTTATTACAAATACAGGTGAAAACATTGTTGTTTTACGTCAAATCAGCATTTTTCAGTGATTCATAACGAAACTTTTTTGTAATTTGTCTGAATAAATTACCTTAACACAAATTTTTGTTGTGCGTGAGTTTGTCTATTTCTTTAAAGTTTTTTTTTAAAGAACTTGTGAAAATGAATGACGACCCTAAAGTACTAATTCACTCAATTCTGTGTCAGACAACTCCAATTTTTTTCACTTAAAAGATATTTGAAATTTTTGGCATTTATGTAAGCATAGAGTATAGAAAATATATTGTGTCATTCTTTTGTCTTCCGTAGGAATCAGTTTGGTAAATTGTCAGGAAAACAAATAGCATTTTTAAAGGTACAGAGGATAGAGGTAAGACAAAAGACTGATTTTGCTTTTAAAAATTGATTTAAAATGAATAATAAATCATCAAGGTAGGATAAAAGTGTTTTTCGTCCAAGTGAAGATTCTTGTATTTACATCTTGACGTTCAGATGTCGTAAAACAAGGGAAAACAACCGTTTTTTGACAACAAAGCTTTCTCATACTAGGAACTTCCCAAGGTCAGATTCAATGTAGTGAAAAAGTTGTCGTGATCTTTGAGCATTCAGTCATGAGTAAAACAAAAGACAGAAATTTGTAGGTAAAAACATACAGTTCGAATTAACTGAAAGAAGCTATATAAAAAAAGGAAAGGAATAAAATGTAACATTCGAGCTGGCACTTGACCTTGCGAGCATTCCAGCACTTGCGGAACGTTCTTCGTTAATCTGATTGCACAACCACCAAGCCACCAAACCAACATTTTTTACTCCATGTGACAAGACAGAAAGTCAACAGCTGTCAAACATAATCCCATTAATATTCGGAATAATATACATTCGCCATTAATAAACTCGAAAATCGAACCATCTTTTAATAGGAGAAAGCTTAACATCATCCTTACCTCTCGAGTCTTATTGTTCACATTCTGTTTTTAAAACAGACAAAACAACTGCCTTAAAATGTTTGTATATTTCTAACACTCCAAATACTTTTCGAAATCTCGACATGTATCGTTGTTAAACTGTCCACGCCTTTATGATCATAGTCAGCAGATCGTTTTAAATACGGGTGTGAAATGGTATGCTTTACGCATCCGGTTTGCGCATGAAGAAGAAATAGATCATGTGTTAAAAAGACAACAACTGGAACTATGTTTCCCTATATAATATCAGATTAGACATTTTTTGAATAATCAAAATTCTTTTTTATTTCAGTCTCCAGATTTCTTTTACACTTCACTTGTTAAATTTATGAACATTAAGGACTTAGAAACTCTATCGGATTTTGTTTACGCCTTAGATGATCTCCCATACTGAAATCTATAACGATTTAAAACACCGATTAATGAAGTGATTTACCGATCGTTCACTGATTGTTGCGCAGACTTGATGTGAGACTTTTCACCAAATGCTGGAGGCCCGACAACTTTATACATGTGTGTGAAAGAATTTCATAGCTGATACAACAAGCCTTATCCGAAGTGTCTATTTATGTGTTACCATGTGTAACCATGGTTTTGATTTTTACCGATGCTAGAGGACCAATGCAATTAGTAAATATGACATCCTTGTACTTCGAAAGCGTTTGATAGCGGACAAAAGTGATTCGAACTTATTCGGCGATATATAATGTAAAGACCAACACAATGATTGCTCGGTGTGTACGATATGTTGTTTATTTGCTCAAACTAAACTGTTTACATATGCAACATACTTTTTGTAATTTATTTAACTTGTTATATTTTTGAAAAAAAATAAACCGTTCTTGTTTTTTATGTGCTTTATATTTTGGAAAAATAAATGTACAGATAATGGAATCTACTGATTGTGAGTATTCTGTAAAGCGGGCGCCTTATAATCAAAGCAAGTCTCTTCACCTATGTTCGAATCCCAGGTGTTTAATATAAAACATATACCTGTTAAAGGTTGATGTGTCGTATGTGCACATTTCGGAAAATCATTCCTCATCATTGACACTAAGGGGCGAAAAGATTGATAGATAAAAACATGAGCCAAACAGTTGAAAATTATGACTCTAAAGTTCCAAAATTATATGAATCCAAATCCAGCTAAGGAATGCTTTGCATGAGGGAACAAACCTTGATTTTAAAAAAAAAATTTAAAAAATTGAGACGGTTGGAAATATTGCTAAATGGTACATTTTCTGACAGCACAAAGTACTGCCTATTGAATTATGTATACCCTCGGGGAGTTATTCCACCAGCAGCGGTACCCGCTCAGGGGTAATAAATATAAAACACATACCTGTTAAAATTTGATATTTAAGAAAGTTTGTAATTACAGTTACCTTAAGTCTGTGGTTTTTCTCTGGAACCTCTGTCATCTTAGAAACTACTGACCTGATTATGATGTAAAATTTGACCTCGACGACAATACCATTACTTCATTCTACTTATTTAACTTGATATTTATAAGTTAAAAGTGAAAAAAAAAAAAAAACATTCAAGAGAAATTGGCTCTTTCTCGGTACAGGGATTATTAAACAAGGAATTACATGTTAAGTCACATAATCTGAACTTACCAAATAGTGTTTGTATTAACATACTAACCAACTTTAACAGCGTTGTATGGTCAATATTTTACAAATATAATAACATACTTGTTCTCAATTGAAGTATTTGTCATATAATACTTTTTGATTTAATCATAAAAATACATTCAAAAAGTGGTATATGACATATTGATGTTCTCAAAGTTGTAGCGCAGAAAGTGCATAATCGTTAAAATTACTATTAAAGAGTGTTAATTAAACATTACGTATAACCGGTATGACATATTTTGGTATTTGCCAAATTAATTTTAGAAAAAAGATTTGAAGAAATCATTCTCCCTGCAGCAATTTGTATGATCGAATTATGAATAACAGAATGATCACAACAAATGAGTTTGATTTCAATATGACTTGCAATTTTATAACACCAATTTTAATATCTTCTACGAAATCTGAAAGATTTCTAATTTAGTCGGAAGTGTTTTTTTTTTTTTTTTTTTTTTTTTTTTTTTTTAATTTCTAATATAATAATGTATTTTTAATTAACTAATAATTTTACCGAGACTAGCATTAGAATTATAAGAGGTTGTCTCCCTTTAATGTGGAATTATTGTAGAGAGCATGCAAATCACTACAAACGCCTCAAACAGTTTTTTTTTCCACAAAAAGCAGACATGACACGTTAAATTAAAGAACCCTTTAAGTATATTGCCCTAAGCACACTGCTTAAAATTTCTGTAACTTCACCCATATCTGGTGGCGTTTCGATATAAGTGAAATATTTTTGACTTGGACGTAAAAACCCATTTAATCAATTAATCAATCTTTTCGAAACTTTAACGATTTACTTGTTTAAAATTATAAAAAAAAAAATAATAATTGACGATGATGTAAATCAAATGTATTTCAAAATGAGTCTATCTTTAAGATGAACATCATAAACACTTGTATCCGTTAGGCCGAATGAATACATTTTCAGTTTCCCATCACAACATCGAAAGACCTTCAATTAACTGATCGAAAATATACACCAGTGTTTATCAAATAAACAATGCTATGAAAGACATTGGCCAGTATCTGTTATATCTCAAACTGATTATAAATAAATAAATAAATAAATAAATAAATAAATAAATAAATGCCAGGTTTCTTCTGACGCTGCATTTGAAAAAGCAGCTACAACCATCACAGGAGTAAACACCATAGAAACGCCCATAACGTTTATCTCCACACGCCTGGCAAGGTTCACTTGTCAAAGCAACACACCCTATGATTCAAAGACAACGAAAGCTCAAAGTATAACTCCGAGTGTGACTTTTTTTATTTTGAAAATTTAAAACTCATTTTACTTTGAAAAAATAACATTAATGGTTTTGAAATTGATAAATAAATAAAAAAATTAATTAATTAATTAATTAATTAATTAATTAATTAATTAATTAAAAAAACCATCAATGTCGGGTAATACCTTAAACCATAGCTCCTGAGGTTGAACCATTTTTTTTTCAAAATAATGTTAATGTTGGCACATCGAGTTAAGCATAAATAATCATTATTCTTTCATAACTTTCATAATTTTGTTTTTAAAAGAATAAATCAGTCAACATAAAATATCCTACCGTTATCTAGGAAATTTCTGAAAATTATTCATAATTTTACAAATTTCTGGAATACTGGAAAAAAATCAAATCTTACCAATCTTCAGAGAAAAGATGGAAGGACTTTAATTTGATGGATAAAATATACAAGCCTTGCAATGATGACGTCACGGGCACCAAGATTGTGATTGATATTTAATGTCAAATGTGTAATGTCTTAAATATTGACATTGAAATATTCCTTACTTTGAGTTGGGTATACTCTTAGATGAGTTTATAATTGTGAAACTGAGACCGGGTCATAAACCACGTTTACACCTATGCATTACCGGTATTTTTTTCAACTTTCTATCTCAATAAGCAATGACGTATATAAAAATAACAAACAAAAATTGTTCAACAAGTTCAACTGTATTTTGTATCTTTTTTTCTTTTGCTGTGCAGTTTTATATTAATGTATGGATTTCAACATGATTAATATAATATTTATAACATCAGCATAACTTAAACAAAAACATAAATATATTAACAAAATAAATATTCAACATGATAAAAATAGCAACAAAATATAATAAAAATAGCAACAACCAAATGATAAATTCACTGAATAAATAAATAAATAAATAATAAGATTTAAAACTATAAAAATTAAACACGAGTTAAAATAATCGCAATATTGAAATTAACAAGAGGCCCATGGGCCTTAACGCTCACTTGAGAATATGCCCAAAATCATTTGCAATTGTACAATAGACAATAGCTGTAATTACAGAAATTTTCCAAGTATTTGACAGTTTGGAATTGCAACAATACAAACTAACAGTTCCTTAATAAAGAGCTTAAAATGCATGTAGTATCTTAAGTGCAATGAATAATTGATAAGATAATTTATCATTTCAGTATACTGATGCAGCTATGACTTTGACCTTGTCTTTATAAAAAATTATAGTTTTTAAGATCGATTTCAGTCTTCTTATACAACTATGACTTAACCTTTATGACCTTAACCATATATCAAATTGATCGTATTGTCAATACCTACAATATTCTAATATACATGCCTATACAAAATTAACAGTTTTCAAGAAAGTATCAATTTCAATATTCTAATGCAACTATGAACCTTTGACCTTTGAACGTATAATCTAAAACACCTTGACCTTTCAACATATTACCTTGAATCATATATCAAAATGATCGTCATGTCAATACCTACAATATTCTAATATACATGCCTATAAAAAGTAAACAGTTTTCAAGAAAATTATCAATTTCAATATTCTAATGCAACTATGAACCTTTGACCTTTGAACCTATAATCTAAAACACCTTGACCCTTGAACATATGACCTTGAACCATATATCAAAATGATTGTCATATCAATACCTACAATATTCTAATATACATGCCTATAAAAAGTTAACAGTTTGCAAGAAAATTATCAATTTCAATATTCTAATGCATCTATGAACCTTTGACCTTTGAACGTATAATCTAAAACACCTTGACCTTTGAACATAAGACTTGGAACCTTATATCAAATAATAGTCATAACAATACCTACAATACTCTAATATATATGCCTATACAAACAGTAAATAGTTTTTAAGATAATTACCAATTTCAATATTCAATACAACTATGATCTTGACCTTTAAACGCATTAGCTCAACCATATATCAAAATAATTGTCATATCAATACCTACAATATTCTAATATTTTTAGATATGTCTTTACAACAATTTAAAGTTTTTAAGAAAATGTACAATTTTAGTATTAAAGGAAAAATGTAATACTTTATGGGCAACAGCTCCTACATGGAGTATTCGATAGTTACGAAACTTGGTACCTTGCCATGCTGAACATTTGCAGTGTGTTGTTTTTATCTATTTCTTATAATTTTCAAGAAAATAGCCTAAAACTGCAAAAATCACCAACTAGGTCATTACCTTGATCTTTCTTGGCCCACGTTTGAAGGTCTTTTTAAGAAAAAGTCAATACTGAAAACTCTATGCCATTATCTGTTAAGATGATCAAGTTATAATAACTCGAAGCCAAATTACGATATTTTTTAAATTAAACGCAAAAACCCGTAACCCATTTTTCGACCTAATTTTACAAAATAAACAAACCGTTGGTTAAAGACTCTACAGAAACAAAATAACACATCGGGTGAGATTGCACCGGTCTAAAAATGCTTCTGACGAAGTATCATTAAAATCTTCCCAGCAGTTTTGGAGGAGAAGTTGAAAATATGTGTTAACGACGCCGACACGCACGTATACGCGCACATACACACGCTGGGTTATGCCATAAAAAACGAAACGAAAAATTCAAATATTTAGTAAAATCATGTAAATTTTGTTGTTGTTTAAAGTAAAAAAACACAACAAAATCATAATAAATAAATAAATAAATAAATAAATAAATAAGATGGAAATGTCTTGCAAATCTGCATTTTAAAAAATCTTAAAATATATAGTTCGTCATTATCTTTTAAACGTATACTGATCACAAAAGATTTTAAACAAATTCAAAATGCAATTTCTTCTATGTACAAGTTTCATTAATTAAATTAACATTCATTGATTAGTTTCTTGTGAAATTTTTCTTTTAGCATTTCACTGTATATTTCATTTCTTGTCTTTGGAACTTCTTTTGTGCCTGAAAGTGTAAAACAAAATATAAAATAATGTAAACACCATAATATACCTCACAATTGAAACGCTTCATATACGGATTTTTAATAAGACAATAACGTTTAACGTTGACAAAACTCGTGAATCAAACGTTTTATAATTTCTGATTTCATTGGAGGCGTTCATCTTGTCGGTTTCAATAAAAATTTTAATAAAAATTGATACATCAGGCTATTGACTTGACACTAGTTAAGAAAGTTAAGTTAAGATGTTTATTTACACATCTTGACGCCTTTATAAAATCTTACCACACTTTTATAAAATAAATTGTAGATAACGCATGCTCAGATACAGGCAGGAACTTCCGGAAATATTGACTAGATTTTTATCAATTTTAATGTTTTGATTTCATTTCTATTTTCTTTATTTGTTTTTTTTTTCTTTTTTTTTTTTTCTATCAGTCTTTAAATTGCTTCACAATTTGATGAATAATTAAGGATTTCGCGGTTTATCTGATTTGCCCCTTTGCCTCCTTTAACAGTTCGTACCTTGATGACCGACTCGAAAACAAATGTCAATCCTTATATTTACAATCATGCCCAATCATAAAATAAAAGAGGAAGTACAAACAACAATTTTGGTTTCATTTTATTTTTCTTGTCAAATGCATTTTTTAAAAATTTTCCCCAGCAACCGGGTCTTACAGTTTGGCCACGCCCACTAAAATTGTCCATAATAAATATGATTTGAGAAAGGTAAAAATTAACCAGTAGTGTTAAAAGTAAAAATACAATTAGTGAATTCGTAAGTACACCAGACTGAATGGAAGATAAGGAACTGGGACTATTTGCTGGTTTTGCAAATATTCAGATATTCCTACGCCATTCGGAACTATTTACGCTTTAACAATTCATTCGAAAATAATATCAGTCAGTCGAAGAAGTTCATCTAGGCAGTGATAATAAGATTGTGAATATTCAACGATAAGGAATACTTGTACTTACTAGATTTACTCTTGAAGCTGAAAAATCTTCTTATTCCTGTCTTTTTGTTTGCAAGAAATTTTTGTAGATACACACATTCTGATACAGTTTTATCTTAAATAAAAATTAATATATTGTAATCATACTTAATTTTGAAACCGAAAATTAGAAAAGAACGCTACAATCAATGTATTCATAACGATATTTAAATATTCTTTAAAGCTGCCCAAGCTGTGTTTGTGTAAGTTGCCTCGTTTTCGATAAAGAATCACGTGATCAGAGTCCTAAAATAAGATCTTTGGTAGATTAAACTAGCCGTAGGTTTCTCTGTGAATTTTAATGTTGGTAAAGGTTTTATTATAGGACCAAGTATTACATTTTTCATGAGAGACATAGTTAAGATAAAGGCGTCGTTTAATAAATTATGCATAGGAAAACTTAATGCAGCAATTAACCCCACCTCTCGTCCTCATTTCGATACCCAACTCTTGAACCTAACTGAGATTAACTGAAGAACATTATCTACTTTATAAACCATCACGCTAAAAATTGAAATGATAAGACAGACTAGATTATTTCAACGGACATTGGAACACTTAATCCAAAATGATAATAAACGAATGATGGAACCCTTAATCATAGGTGATAATGATAATGGAACCCTTAATCCAAAATGACAATAAACGGACAATGTAACCCTTAATCCAAAATGACAATAAACTGATAATAAAACCCTTAATCCAAAATGATAACAAACGGATAATGAAACCCTTAATCCAAAATGATAATAAACTGATAATGGGACCCTTAATCCAAACTGATAACAAACGGATAATGGAACCCTTAATCCAAATGATAATAAACTGATAATGGAATCCTTAATCCAAAATGATAATAACTGATAATAAAACCCTTAATCCAAAATGATAACAAACGGATAATAAACCCTTAATCCAAAATGATAATTAACTGATAATAGAACCCTTAATCCAAAATGATAACAAACGGATAATGGAACCCTTAATCTAAATGATAATAAACTGGTAATGGAAACCTTAATCCAAAATGATAATAAACGGATAATGGAACCCTTAATCCAAAATGTTAATAAACGAATGATGGAACCCTTAATCATAGGTGATAATAAACTGATATTGGAACTCTTAATCCAAAATGATAATAAACTGATATTGGCACCCTTAATCCAAAATGATAATAAACGGAAAATGGAACCCTTAATCCAAAATTTTAGTAAACGGATGATGGAACCATTAATCCAGGATGATAATAAACTCATATTGGAACCCTTGATCCAAAATGATAATAAACGGATATCTGAACCCTTTATCCAAAATGATAACAAGCGGATTATCGAAACCATAATCCAAAATGATAATAAACTGATAACGGAACCCTTAATCCAAAATGATAATAAACGGATGTTGGAACCCTTAATGCAAAATGACAATAAACGGATAATGAAACCCTTATCCAAAATGATAAAAACGGATAATGGAACCCTAAATTCCAAATGATCAAATTCTCAAATAATGGTTTTTAAGAAAGTGGTAAATGGTCGGGGTTCGAACCCTGACCAGGTCTGACAAAGACAAAGAAAATATGTAGTGACTGTTCTTTTGCAAAACACTCGGCAATTAGAAATGACAGTCACGGGGTATTTCAGGAGAGATCTCAAAAACCAATGCCCCCATGCTTCAGCAGACACGGCAAGTTAAAGAACCCTCCCTTTACATTGCCCTAAGTACACTGTAAAGATCATAATTTCTGCAACTGCACCTATAACTGGTGACGCCTCGATACAAGTGAAATATGATTGACTGGGTCGTAAAACCCCATGAAATCAACTAAATCAATTAATTATTGTTTGGGGCATTTTTAATCTCAACTTCATGTGCTTTTGTTAGATTTCAGATGTAACAACCTCCCATATTTTTTTCCAAACTATTTTTAATAATCTATTTGACGTGTTTTAAATGCAATGATAAGAAAGTAAAAAATATGTATTGATATTATTTACCTTCAAGTAAATCCACACATAAGGTCAATTTCTCTGGGTTCATATTCTGAGGTTTTTTAAGCAAATAAGAATCAAAGTCCAGAAAGTAAAAGTAATCCTGTAAAAAGAAATAGAAAATTGCTATGCATTTGAGAAAAAAATCAGCGTTTATTCTCCTAAAAATTCTTATAACTTTTAAGTTTTTTTTTCGACATAATTTTGAAGTCGCCGTTTTGCGTATCACAATTTGTTAACAGAACTGACAGTTTTAATTGAATCTGCCAAAATTATTATAAAGCAACTCCGTAAAAAACTTAAAATACTATTAAAATAATTAATATTGGAGTGTTTTGGAATATTTTCCCGGGAAGAAAAAGTCATTGTTATCTATAAATAATAAATAAGTTATAACTTTAATAACAATTTCAATGTTCGTGAAAAAAATCATCTTTATCATCATCATCATTGTTTATAATAATAGTAGTAGTAATAATAATAGCAATGAAATTATTATTATTATTATTATTATTATTATTATTATTATTATTATTATTATTATTATTATTATTATTATTATTATTATTATTATTATGTGGACGATTACAAGTCACTTACTGATGGTACGGCAAATCTGTATCTCTGACAAAACGAATATATTATGTCTTTTGTTATATCAGTTATATCCAACCTATTGATTTTTGATAAGATTTCATCTGACCTACAACAATGAAATAATTTATATAACCTTTACAACAGTCACATCCATTTTTACTTGAGGGCCGGACACCATGGAGCTGGTAAAATTACATTTTAAGGAAAAATAATAGGCGAGACGAACAGTGGAAATATGATCAATACAGTTTTGGATTGATTTACTCAAAATTGTTTTTAAAAATTCACATTTGTATCTTGAAAAAAGTTACCTGAAACTAAAAATTCATCTTTTTATTTTCGAAAATAGTGGGATTTTTGGTCTTAATTAAAACAGATTAAAGCCCTGACCTCCTTTAATCAAGCACCCGTTTTTAAATTAATTTCTTTTTTTTAAAAAAAAATCCAATTTTTTAAGTAACAATGTACCGCATTCACAAAATTTTACAAACGCCACCAATAAATAAATAAATTAATCAATTAAAACTTATAAAGTGGATTTAAGTAATGATGCTGAACGTCTCATTCACAATTATTTAACTTATATCGATACGGTCAGGCTGGTATGTTTGAGATAACCAGAGTTCCCGGAGAAAACTACCTCACACCAGGATCTGACCAATCGATATTCTAGGCGATATATATTATTATTATTATTATTATTATTATTATTATTATTATTATTATTAAAACAAAGCCGGTCTGTATATCTACCTTTCGTAAGAAATGAAATTAGCAGCTAGCCATCTCAGAGTTTCTATGGATTTTTCCAATCTGTCTGAAATTTTGCACTGAAGACCAGTGTTGATGCAATTAATTATCTGCAAAAAACGAAATAAAAACTTTGTATAATAAAACAACGAAATCTTTGATAAAAAAAATGTTTTACTATATTTTGTGATCAAACAGAGAATCCCATCATGTCAAACAAGACCAGAAAGTAACTCACCTCTCTCTCTCTCTCTCTCTCTCTCTCTCTCTCTCTCTCTCTCTCTCTCTCTCTCTCTCTCTCTCTCTCTCTCTCTCTTATATCGTGCCTCTTTCATTTCACCTCTGATCTTTTCTTCTTTTCCAACTGTATTTAAGTAGTTCAGTTTTAATTTGTCTGAATCCTTCTTAGAACTATTTTTGCTTATTTTCCAAAGCATCTAGAATAACAAAATTGTATCATTCTTTACTCATTGTTAGGTTCGGGTATCAATACAATTGTTAGGTTCAGGTATCAATACAAAAATTTGGCGTTCTAAATATATAATTAATCCATCTCAAAAACAAAAAGTTGAATTCTCAGTGACCAAATGGATCATCCGTAGGCCTTCCCGATCAACTCATTGTCCCGGGCTCGATCCTGATACACTGCTTGTAACATGAATTTTTTTCTTTTGATGGGCCTACTTATGACCTGCGACGATTATGTGGTACGTATCTGGACTAATGTCTTAACACTCTAAAGTTTTCTTGGTCCTTCGGATGGAACCTTAAAAACCGATGCCCCGGTCACGACAGGCGTGGCACGTTAAGGAACCCTCCCTGCACATTACCCGAAGCGAACTGCAAAAGTCGAGGTTTCTGACACTTTACCTATAGCGGTTGACATCTCGATATAAGTGAAATATTTTTGACTGAGACGTAAAACCCCATTCAATCAATCTAAAAGTTTTCTAAAAGTGCTCACTAGTCCAAATTTAAAGCAGATCATGCACTTTTTTCCCAAACCTACAGCAGCACGTGATGTTGTCTTGATACTAGTTTTGAATATCTGTAAAATGTTGATGCAAAGTAAAACAACAATCAATCAACCAAGCTTCCCTCGGGACATATGTTTTAAAAACATTTTAAATGCCGACTCTTAAAAAAACAATGGAAGATTAAAAAATATTTTAAAACAGAAAAGTTAAAAATACATGTATGTGAATTAGATAAACCCTTCGATGTTAATGGAGAGAGAGAGAGAGAGAGAGAGAGAGAGAGAGAGAGAGAGAGAGAGAGAGAGAGAAAGTTTTACCTTTTGTTTCTCAATCAGAGTTTCCATAATGTTCATATGAAGTTTCTTTAGTTTTTCTAACTGATCAATTTTTGCTTTCAGTTCATTTTTGTATTTCCTGTCCAATCTGTTAAATAAAACAAACAAATATTAAGAGGATCAAAATTTATGATAAAAACTTTCAATTGTTAACATTCTACAAGATGATTGGTCAATTTTCAAATGCAAATTGTGAAATTTATTTACAAATAATAAAAATCGTGACATAGACTGTTCGTTCTATGCCAATACTACAAACAAAAATGTGTTAAACTTATTTTTTTTATTATTATTATTTCTAAAAAAATATTTTTATAATTTCTATAAATAAATTGACTTATAAAATTTCAAAAACAGATATCGTTTGAAACTTTTCATATTGATCAACCAGTAAATAGATTTAATAGATTTAAAACTGCATTAAGTTTTCCTGGGAATGAATTAAAACGGTGCTGATTTAATTAATAATGTTTCAAATAAACAATGTTACATTTGGTTCAACGATAGAAGCTGGAATAAATACAGAAATAACAAGAATTTCCCAGCGAGATGTAGCCTGTGTTATCTAATTTTAGAAGATGGTTACGTCATAAAAACCGGGTCATTTAAACACAACTTACAAAACGACGAAATACGATAAATTAAACACAAAATTTCAATAAATTTGTCATTTATGACTTTTTAAGGGATACGTAACACCATTTCGAATAAATTTGGATATTAATGACGGACAATTATGACAATTTGACAGGTTTCACCTTCGATTCATTGGAATTCCCGTACATCCGTGCGCATGCTCCGAGCAAATAATAATCATCGTTAAACATTGACCAACCCGATATAGGATTCCGTTTATTTACAGCTAATAGGAATTTTAGAAAATGAATCTCAAGAATCGTGATAAGAAGTTATCTTAAAAAAAAAAATTAAAAAAAAATATAAAAAAAATAAAAAAAAAAAAAAAAAAAATATTGAAAAAAAAACTTGGTGTAGCTTCAATTGGTGTAACTAACGTTTCCTCAAATTTAATTTTCATCTGTTTTGTTTTCAGTTCTCGTTTTTGAATTTCATGTTCCTCAGTGTGTTTTAGAATCTCCATGGTACAACTTCCCAACAGTCGCATTAATCCATTACCTGGAATTAAAAAAAAGAAGGTAAAATGTAAACAAAATGACATATCATCACATAAGACACATTTGGAGCTAAATGTACCCACCCATTAATGTGAAAATCAAAACAATTCATTCAGAATTATTTTTATTGGTAGCACTTCGATGAACAAGTCACTTTAAAACTCAAACACTTACAAATGGAATCAAAGTTTAAAGCTGCATTAAGTTTACCAATTTTCTGAATTTTTTTTGATTTTCTGAAAATATATTTTTTTAAAAGTAGATATCTTCTAACCACGATCCGTGACATTCATTTTCTAAAATTTCATTTCTTTAAGCTGTAAATAAACGGAATCCTCAGACCGGTTGGTCAGTGTTCTACGATGATAATTATGAGCTTGGAGCATGCGCACGGATTTAGGGAAAAGCCTAGAATCGAAAGTGAAACACGACAGATTGCATTAATTGTCTTTCATTAATATCCAGATGTATTTGAAATGGTGTTATTTGTCCCTTACTAAGTCACAAATGACAAATTCAACGAAGTTCTGTGTTTAATTTATCGTATTTCAACATTTTGAAAGTTGTGTTTAAATGACCCGGGTTTTGATGACGTAACCATGTTCTAATATTAGATCCCAAATGCTGCATCTCGCTGGGTAAATACTGTAATTTCTGCATTTATTCGAGCTTTTATCGTTGAACCAAATGTAACATTGTTCATTAGGAACATCATTTATTAGATTAGCACCGTTTTATTTTTTCTTTGGAAAACTTAATGCAGCTTTAAATGTAAAGAATTTTCCTGAATAAATTAGTGAAAAATAAATAAATAAATAAATAAATAAACTTATGAATAAAAAATGAATAAAAATAAATACTTCTGAAAATAAATAAATGTATGAACAAATGAATAAATGTATAAATAAATAGATAGATAGATAAATAAATAAATAAATAAATAAATAAATAAATAAACTTATAAAGAGAAAATAAATAAAAATACTTCTGAAAATTAATAAATAAATGATAAATAAATAAATAAATTAATTAATTAATTAATCAATTAATAACTATTATCTGTAAAATATTTTACACAAAGGCAAACCTACTTTGTATATCATTATCTTCAATGAACTTTTTCAGAATGTAGTTTAATTTTGGTCCAACTCTGTATTCTGCCGTTTGAAGCCTCAGAGTAAAATTTATTGATGTAACATAACCACAGAATCTGTCAACGCTGAAAATAAATAAATAAATGAATAAATAAAAAGATAAATAAATAAATAAATAAATAAATAAATAAATAAATAAATAAATAAATAAATATCAATTGCCGAAACTTGGAAACGGTCACGGAATAAACACAAGAAAAATTGGTACATAAATGAAAACATTGAAAACCAGTCTTTGAACCAGTTTAGCCATTTACTGTTGAAAAGTCATACTTACTGAAGTGCAACATCACTTTTCAAATCCTTATAAGTAGGAATGTAAATTGTTTCCATTATTTTAAACGCATAAAACAAATTATTATTCGCAAAACTAAAAACGCTTCCCAAATGGCGCCTCGACCAAGCAACTTCTGTAGGTTACCATGCAAAGTTTCCTTGACGTCGTCACGATGACGTCATATCGACAAAAGGACTCAGCTTCCGCTTTTGGTGACCCAGAGTATTCACTAGATTTTATTTATAAGAAAAGAGCCAGGATGTGACACAATTCATCATATATGCTTGTACTGATATCAAGCTTCTTCACATTTTAAATAGATGCATTTTTCATTTTAAATTTATTTATTTATTTATTTATTTATTTATTTATTTATTTATTTATTTATTTATTCATTCATTCATTCATTCATTCATTCATTTATTTATTTATTTATTTATTTATTTATTTATTTATTTATTTATTTATTTATATGTGATGTGACATAAGCACTTGTGCAAAAAAGTTTACATTAAGTGTTTTTATGTGAATCCGATGAAACAAGTACATTGACTTACTTTGAAGATGAGACTAAATTAAGTTTTTTTTTTTTTTGTTTGTTTTTTTTTTTTTCAAAAAAGAATGTCATGTGTGTAAAAATTGACGAATTTTTTTCGGGTTTGAATTTTAGCGGAATGGTCCTAGAGTGAAAACACATGACCCGTCTCAATGTAATACTACCGTAGCTAGACCCTAAATTTTACCGAGGTGGATTTTTTAAAGGGAACAGTCCGAAGCGACAAAGGCACTCGCCAACTAAGGGTATCCTGAGACAATTTCTGTTCATAATTCCTCATTATATATGTGAAATTTTAGTATTTGTTTGTTGTGAGATACATATGTCTGACTTGATATGATTTAATGATGACTGACAGGAAAAACATGTCTGATAAAATTATTAAAACACCCAAAGCCAATTAACAACGAATCTGATACAGTGACCCTCTCAGTGAAATACAATTTATCATATCCAGTGGTGATGATGTGGCCGGACCTTTTATTAAAGTAAAATACCACAGGAAAAGTAATGTTGCGACAAAAAATATAAATATCTTTAACCAATCTATTGCATTAATGAAATGGGTGTTGTTGAATCAAATCTATATAGTGTGATGAAAACATTATTGTACAACTACTCTAGAAAATAATCCCAGACAGTGTATAGGAACAAAGTAGAGCCTAAAATAAAATTAACTTTGTTTGCGGGTGGTCTAAATACAGCATAAGGAACAGTATTAAATGGCAATATCCCTGGATAGGGAGACGACCTGTGAGCAGGTTTATATGGTAGTAAAGAAATTAAGCTGTGTTTCTCCATGGGAGAACACAAGGGGGAACAAAGAAGACCTTAGTTAGCAATAAAATTGTAAATGTGTTTTAAAAGAGACATATGAAACCAATTTAAACTTTTCAAAAGTGTAAAAGATTTAGTTTTCAAAAAAAAATGTTTTCCTACCTACATGTACCTACAGAATAAGAAACAGCTGGCCAATATGTTGATTTTCCTTACCTGATTATAAATATTTACAATTTGTTTTAATAATAAATTATCGTGATTTTTAAAAACATCTGGTTTTGAATGTTGCTTGTTTGTGTTCCAGCCCTGTATTGAATAAGTAGGCATTTCAAGAAATGTTACCTGAACGTTGTATTTGTTGCAAACCTGTTTTATTTGATGAACATCACGAATAAATGAAACAACGGATTCTTTTGATTCTGATTTGGTATATACCGGTTCAAATAATCTGCTTTCCCCGTTATTGTATCGTTACTTTTACGAATCCATTTAATAAAACAAAATTGTTCATTGATTTAACGTTTTAAGTATTTTCTTTTACTTTCCAAAAACACAATTTTCGTTGTTAATGTTATTCCATTTTGTTTATCGACGTATATTTCAAGAATTTTTAGAAGCTCATGAATTTGATTTGATTGACGCAATTATTTCATTTGTGAATATTCTGAAATTCTCTTTCTATGACGTATTTTGTTCACAATAAAAAAAGTTTTATTATTATTATTATTATTATTATTTGCTGAAAAACAAAATCTACGGTTTACAAACTGCATAATATATTGTACAAAAATAGCGACTGACGAATGAAAGAAATCCGTTAACGCATGCGCTGCAGATAACAAATAACAAAAGACACACAACTCCTGTTACATATGGGGGCTCGTCCGACCTAGGAAGTGGTCGATCGCCGGGTTGTTCCCAGGGTGGAACCTGATGGTTTCGATTCGAAAAAAGATGAATGTAGCGGACCGGGCTTGATAGGTGACCGGGAAGCTCAGTCGGTAGAACGTCCCGTTAGTATTGGGAAGGTTCATGGTTCGAGTCCTGGTTTGGTCGCTGCATTTTTCCCCTTCCCTGTAGCATTTATATAATTAGGGGCTCGTCCGACCCTGGAAAGTGGTTGACTGTCGGGTTAATCCCAGGGTGGAACCTGGTGGTTTCGATTCGAAGTGGATGAATCGAAAAAAAGGAAGGGAGGAATGTAGCGGACCGGGCTTTAAAGGTGGCCGGGTATCTTAGCCGGTAGGGCGTCCCACAAGTATTTGGAAGGTCCCTTTTCTGTTAACACTCTATAAACATGCATAACACATACCTAACATCATTCTAATTAACACATATCTAAATTCACATAAAAGAAAAAAGTATGGAGAACTAATTATGACGGAATGACAGCACAGCAAAGGGATGCTATATGCCCTGACCATTTTCATGGGATATAAAAATTGTGTGATTTGGAAGCTCAACTAAAAATACACACAATTTTAGTATGGAAAGATTCTGTTTCGGTGTTTCTCTCTCACTTTGCTTTTTTTTATTTAGGTATAATATACTAATATAATAGTAAAATAGTTATCTCACCATAAAGACACTTCACTTTTCAAACTCTTGTACTCTGGAATAAGGATTGTCTCCATTGTTTTATATGTTTAAACTTTTAAATTTTGTCTTTTTTTAAAAGTCCTTCCAAATGGCGCTTCCATGAAGTAAACTGATAGGTTTCCATGCCAAGGTTTCCTTGACGTTATCTTGATGACGTCATATCGACAAAGGAACTCACCTTTCTGTTTTCGGAATACTTAACGGAATTCGAAATTTATTACGGTTATGTCCAAGACGTGACGAATGGTTCAGTAAAATACCACTATTAAGCAAGTATAATGATTTTTGAACAGCTTATGTTTGCAACGATAAATATTTGACTTCAGTTAATAATACCTTTAATAAAAATATTTAAAGATTTGATACTGCTTCTTATTTTCGCTCTCGGCTTATAATACAAAGAGAATTGTCAGGTTCACCTGATGTCATAGTAATTTAATTTTGGAATTTGAATGCTTTGCCGCGGCTTACTGACTCTGTTAGCTAGCACGTTAAACACGCCTGATTGCGCGATAGCACAAGGAAGACCATTAAACACAATCGCACATCTCGCGCGTAAACGATCGTATGGTGGCTTATTCCTGACATCGACATAATTTAAGTCAACATAAAATTATCTCGACATGTCGACTTAATATCTTGACAAATCAAGATATTATCATGGAAAGTTGTGATATATGGTGGCTTATTTCTGACATCGACATAATTTTAGTCGACATAAAATTATCTCAACATGTCGACTAAATATCGTGACATGTCGAGATAATATCATGAAAAGTTGTGATACCAAAATAAAAGTTAAGATATGTAACACGACTTGCCGCAATACTCATGTTGACCAGTCGTGATAATTATCTTGATATCTCGACTTATTTTTATCGCGGCAAGTCGTGTTAATTATCTCAACTTTTTATTTTGGTATCACAACTTTTCATGATATTATCACAACTTTCCATGATATTATCTGGACTTGCCAAGATATTAAGTCGACATGTTGAGATAATTTTATGTCGACTAAAATTATGTCGATGTCAGAAATAAGCCACCATAGTGATACCATAATAAAAACCTGAGATAAGTAACACGACATGCCGCGATAAAAATAAGTCGCGATATCAAGATAATTATCATGACTGGTCAACATAAGTATCGCGACATGTTGTGTTATTTATCTCAACTTTTTTTTTTTGGTATCACAACTTTCCATGATAATATCTTGATTTGTCAAGATATTAAGTCGACATGTCGAGATAATTTTATGTCGACTAAAATTATGTCGATGTCAGAAATAAGCCACCATACGATCATATTTTTATCCTTAAAATTTAGTTAACTTGTTATCGTCTGGAATGGCTGAAACATTGCTGATGCGACGTTAAACATGATTAATTTCAACCAACCAAATATTAAACAAAAACGTAAATGTGTTTGTTAATTACAAAAATTTAAAACTGAACGTTTTAAGTGTCGCTAGCATCCTTGCTAGACGATAGGACAACTTTTTTTTCTCTAGGCTCTAGTGTCAACGATTGACGAATATATTCTGTTAAAGGCATTTTCAAGGATGGTAAGAAGTTATGATTTTAATCCTCTTTTAAACTTAAAACACATCCACTCTAAATCTTTTTGTACCAAATAAAGATTTTAGGACAACGCTTTTCTCCAGGCTATAGTGTCAACGATTGACGAGTATATTCTGTTATTAAAGGCATTTTTAGGGATGGTAAGAAGATGATTTTAATCCTCTTTTAAACTTAAAACACATCCACTCTAAATCTTTTTGTACCTAAGAAAGATTTTCAATTAGGCAGTTGAAGCTAAAATGTTAAAAGGAGTAAGTATGCGAATGGTACATTGAATTCAATTTAATTTATAATTACTGCAACAAGTACATTTGTAGTTCTAGGACTATCAAAAAATCACTTACTTATAATAAAGTGAAATATAGACCTTTCAACTAAACTGCATGCGCTTTCAATTTATTGTAAGAAAAACAGAAACACAACATAACAAACGAACAAATGATTGAAAGAAATTATTATCATTTATGAAAATGTTCCAAAACAGTAGACGAAACTCTCTCTCTCTCTCTCTCTCTCTCTCTCTCTCTCTCTCTCTCTCTCTCTCTCTCTCTCTCTCTCTCTCTCTGTCTCTCTCTCTCTCTCTCTCTCTCTCTCTATGTGTGTGTGTGTGTGTGTGTGTGTGTGTGTGTGTGTGTGTGTGTGTGTGTGTTTGTGTGTGCGTGCGTGTGTACATGTATGAAGTGCATCAATCAACAGAACGTAGTAACGAGAACTAACAAGTTTTCTTTCATTGTACAATAGTTTTTAAATGTTATTGACGTTTATCGTTTAAAGTATAAAGTATAGGGTTTTAATACATTATTTAGTATCGAGTTTGGTCACCCAAGTAAAATGTAATTTGTCACGAGTTATGATCGAAAATTTAATGTCAGTAAGTGAAAACTATACGTTATTCAGGACACTTGGCATTTTTTAAAAACGACAAGGGTTATACAATTTACTATCTTGAATTAAAAAATCCTATCATTCAAAAGGTTTAAACGAGGTAAAAATACAACCGTTTGTGGTATCCTACATGTAGATGTTATTTTATGTTATAAAGAGAGATAGAGAGGAGTTTTAATATTTTACGCCCCAGTAAAGATTATTTCACTTATTTCGAGGCAGTCAGATGGGATAATGGAGGAAACCGGAGTGCCCGGAGAAAACACCGACCTTCGGCAAGCGAACTGACAAAATTACCCACACTAGGATCTGACCCGAGTGGGATTCGAACCCAGGCGGTGAGAGACGCTGTGATCCGTAAGCGCGCGCTTTAGATCACACGGCCACCGAGTGTCTGGGTAACTATTTAATTTCATTTTGAAAAAAAGTTTCCGGTCGAATAAGAATTAAATAATCGTTGTTCATAATAGTTTTTTTTCTGAAATGCAAAGTAGTTTCAAGTTGCGAACAGAATGTGTGTGTGTGTGTGTGTGTGTGTGTGTGTGTGTGTGTGTGTGTGTGTGTGTGCGCACAGACAGTTACACAGACCGTTACATATTTTAATTCAATGCCTTTTTTATTTGCGGCTTAAAAGAAAAGAAATTTTCAAAAAAATAGAATTTGATAGCTATTGCAACATTAAAACAGACAGGTAAATGCTTGGTTGATTAAAGTCTGAGTAAACTTTTTTAGTCATCGATTTAGATCAGGCAACTGAGTAAAGTTTAAATAATTTACATTATGATCAAATGATGTCTCCAAGAGACCGAACATAAACAACACGGTATGCGTTTATATAAGTCAAACATACACGAGAAAGCAGTATTTCTTTAATACCTGTATCGCATACAACGTTGCCTCGTGTTTGTTTTTTTAACTTAAAGATCAGTACAGTGTACCTTGTTGTATTGGGTTGTATTGCAATACATGAAGCAAAGGACAACATTTAAATCCAACATTGAATCGCACTAAATTCTGTTATATGAAAACATCTTCATAAAATTTATACATATTTGTCACTCTAAAACATTGCAAATATCAATATGTGTAAAGGCATATCGATTTATTTTATTATATCGTTTATTTTGGCTATTACAGCCTTTGTATTGGATCTAATAGGATTTTCAGCACCATACTGGTTGTTTTCGGAGCAGTACCTTAGCACATACGTCGTCACAAGAACTTATGGACTTTGGGAAGGTTGCACAATAATTGGGTCATCAAGATCATGTTCTAAATACTTAGTCAAAACAAGTAAGTATTACAAATAGATAACGGTCAAGACGAGTAAATATTACAAATAGATAACGGTCAAGACAAGTAAATATTACAAATAGATAACGGTCAAGACGAGTAAATATTACAAAAAGATAACGGTCAAGACAAGTAAGCATTACAAAAAGATAACGGTCAAGACAAGTAAATATTACAAATAGATAACGGTCAAGACAAGTAAATATTACAAATAGATAACGGTCAAGACAAGTAAATATTACAAATAGATAACGGTCAAGACAAGTAAGCATTACAAAAAGATAACGGTCAAGACAAGTAAATATTACAAAAAGATAACGGTCAAGACAAGTAAGCATTACAAAAAGATAACGGCCTAGACAAGTAAGCATTACAAATAGATAACGGCCAAGACAAGTAAGCATTACAAATAGATAACGACCAAGACAAATAAGCATTACAAATAGATAACGGCCAAGACAAGTAAGCATTACAAATAGAAATGTTACAAATATAACAATAGAAAACAGTCAAGATAGGCAAGTATTACAAAATATAATAGTCAAGTCAGGTAATATAACAATAGTAGACAAACAAGAATAAAAAATGTACAACATTCAAGACAAGTAAAAAACTACAGATAGATAACGGTCAAGACAAGTTAATATTACAAATTTATAACAGTCAAGACAAATTAGTATCACAAATTTATTACAGTCGAGACAAGTTAGTATTACAAATTTATAACAGTCAAGACAAGTTAGTATCACAAATTTATAACAGTCAAGACAAGTTAATATTACATATTTATAACAGTCGAGACAAGTTTATATTACATATTTATAACAGTCGAGACAAGTTAGTATAACAAATTCGTAACAGTCGAGAAAAGGTAATTAATACAAAAAATAATAACAGAAAAAAACAAGTAAGTATTACAAATAGATAGCATTTAAGACATGTAAAAAAGCAAAGACAGTTTAGGAATACACGTATATATCATTCAAGACAAGTTAGTATTGAAGTTCGATTTTTGACAATCAATAGAAATAAAACATAATAAAATAAAATAAAATAAATTGAAATGAAATGAAATAAAATAAATAAATAAATAATAAAATAAAATAAAATAAAATAAAATAAAATAAAATAAAATAAAATAAAATAAAATAAAATATAATAAAATAAAATAAAATAAAATAAAATAAATTGAAATGAAATAAAATAAAATAAATAAAATAAAATAAAATAAAATAAAAAAGATAAAATACAATAAATAAAATGAAATGAAATAAAATGAAATAAAATAAAATAAAATAAAATAAAATAAAATAAAATAAAATAAAATAAAATAAAATAAAATAAATGAATGAATGAATGAATGAATATATGAATGAATAAATTTAATAAATAAAAATAAGATCTAAGACAATTTGGTATTAAATCACAGTCAAGACACCAAATAGATAACTGTCAAGGCAGGAAGTTATTAAAATTATATAAAAGTCAAGTGAGTAAGTATTACAATAAGATAAAGTCAAGACATGTAAGTATTAGAAATTGATATCAGTCAAGATAAGGAAGAATTACAAATAGACAACAGCCAAGACAGATTAGCAATACATGTATATAACAGTCAAGACATGAAAGTGTTACAAATATATAACAGAAAAGACAAGTAAGTATTACAAAAAGACATCAGTCAAGATATGTTAGTTTTACAAAAAAAAAAAAAAAAAAAAAAAAAAAAAAAAGAAAGAAAGAAAGAAAGAGAGAAAAAAGAAAGAAAGAAAGAAAGAAAAAAAAAAAAAAGAAAGAAAGAAAGAAAGAAAGAAAGAAAAAAAGAAAAGAAAACAAAAGAAAAAATCGGTAAAATTTATTACTGTCACTATTTTTCTGTTTTATTTGGTTTGTTTCATTAACATGTTTGCGTTTTTTTTCTGTTTTTATCATCATCATTATTATTTAGCCACTATTATTATTATTATCATCATCATCATCATTATTATTTTTATTATTATATTATTATGTTTGTTAACTTTCCTGTTTTTTTCTGCTTTTTATTTTAAAATGTTCTATTCGGTAATTGCTGGATACCTGATTTTATATGGATCGAGTTGTTTAAGACTATTGGTACACTTAGCTTTGCTACTATGGAAATCATCGGACTGCTTCAGGAATGCGTTATAGTTGTTATGGGAATCTGTGTTAATGACAGTTTTATAGGTTAAAAATTCAGTAAATAAAAACAGCACTGATAAATACCATAAAAATCGAATTTATTTTGTATACAAAATGAGGTCGAAACAAAACTTTCAATATACAATAAAACTATTCTTGTTATTTATGTAATATCATTCGGTATTGGAGAGAGGTTTTTATCCTGTGAAAATTTTTATTATAGATTAAAAATCTGACATTTAACTCGGATATAACTTAGGTCAATAGTACTTAGTTTGTTTTATAATTTAAATAATTCATAAATTCATATAACGTACTATAGGTACTTTTCACATATTTCAAAAAACCTTCTTCAATTCCATCTCGAGTAAAACTAACTTTATTTAATTTAACAGACGAACTTTTTGTGGTTAGGGAATATATTCAACAAATAGTTGATGGCATTGCGGGCCATATGGCAGTTCATGGATCTGATAGTCATCTCCAA
Organism: Tegillarca granosa; assembly: GCA_029721355.1. Taxonomy (NCBI): domain Eukaryota; kingdom Metazoa; phylum Mollusca; class Bivalvia; order Arcoida; family Arcidae; genus Tegillarca; species Tegillarca granosa. The sequence goes on along the minus strand of CM056609.1, from coordinate 20,239,194 downwards.
AGCAGTATATGGACGGAAGCGAAGCTTTTAAAAAAGCTACATATTCTCTTTACACTTTTAAACAAACTAATTATGACTGACAAAATTTAACACTTTGTCTGAGACATACTTTTTCACTATTTATGCTGTATGCGGTTATAATGGACCGGAACACTCCAGTTGATTTCTTTTAAAATAAAATCAAAAATCATATATATATATATATATATATATATATATATATATATATATATATATATATATATATATATATATATATATATATATATATATAAAATTTCTCCAAGCTTGAGAGCCGTTGCGTTCCTATAGATTACAAGTCACAAAAAACACGCGACCCTGTGTATAAATACATATAAAATGCAATACACAATCCGGAACTATAAAATCATAGCTAAACAAAACACGACTTACACGACTAGAAATGCATTTGCGAGATTTTACCAAATGGTTCAATAACATAATGTATTTCCGAGAATATTTGATATTAGATAATAATAATAATAATTTGAAAATCAATAAAATAAATGTGTTATTAATTGTGGACTATATTTGATCGAAAATCATGTTCTCGGTCTAAAATGCACGTGCACGTTCATTGTGGCTGTTGTGTCTACTGGACTCCTCCCGGTGTACATGTGTTATAGAAGAGTATTTTTGAAAATTAAAATCAATTAATAATTTTTCAAAAACTATATAATGATAATATAACAACTGAACTGTTTTAAAATGATGTTCATTGTCAAGATAAATGCAAAAACTTCATAAGGCATACTAATCATAACTCCTGTTATTCAGTTTGCTTGCAAAGTTTTTGTATCCATATTAAAAAAAAACAGGATTTAATCAACAGTACAATTGTTACTTAAAATAGCCATTACTATTATATGTTGAAAAACCTTAACATTTTTTTTTTTTTTTTTTTTTTTTTTTTTTTTTGTTTCCTCAATTGTTTCGAATTCCCAGTGTTGTTAAAGGAAAATAAGAAATTTTATGTTTACTTTTGGGATTGTGATTTATGGACCGGTATTTCCTTGTGTGTGATCTTAAAATATTTCTTATTTTTGTAAAGCCTTGTTAAAATTATTTTAAACAAATCCTTGTCCTTATTTTTGTTTCTTACAGGTGCATTTGAAGCTGCAGAAGCCTTCGAAACAATTGGATTTCTTACCTTGTTAGCTACACTGGTGTTTTTTGTGTTATATATTTTTGTGCTGAAGGAAAAAGAAAAACTGCGTCTGATAACTTTAATATTATGCTTCGTTGATTGTAAGTATTTAAACAAACATCTTGTCATAAACAATTTTTGAATGTATTTTATGTCACTGATGAGGAATGATTTTCCGAAATGTGCACATCTGGCACATCGAAATTTAGCAGGTATTTGTTATATATTTACTACCCCTGAGCGGGTACCGCTGCTGGTGGAGTAAATCTCCCCGGGGGTATCCATAACTCAGTAGGCAGTACTTTGTGCTGTCAGAAAATATACCATTTAGCAAAATTTTCAGTCGTCTTAATTTTTTGAAATTTATTTAAAACTAAGGTCTGTTCCCTCCTGCAAAACATTCCTTAGCTGGATTTTGATTCACATATTTTTGAAACTTTAGATTCATTAATTTGCAACTGTTTGGCGTATGTTTTTTAATCTATCAACTTTTTCGGCCCCTAGTGTCACTGATGAGGAATGATTTTCCGAAATGTGCACATCTGGCACATCGAAATTTAGCAGGTATTTGTTATATATTCAAAGATGGTATGTGACAATTTTAATAACCTGTTTATAGATTCGGTAAAAATTGGCTGAATATGTTTCTAACTTCTTAACACCTTCCTATTTATAGCCTCAAATTACTTCCAGCATGATATCTTAAACTAGTAAAAAATTTAAAATCTTTCGCGATGTCATTGAAATGTATAGAACAATTCAAATTAAAATGTGATCATAGAAACAGTTAAGAACCCGTGGCGGCAAATATTTTCTTTACTGCAATTTGTAAAAATTAATTAATTAATTAATTAATTATTTATTTATTTATTTATTTATTATTTTCATTATTATTATTATTATTATTATTATTATTATTATTATTATTATTATTACTTTTTTGGAAATGGGTTAAACATGTATGGCCACGGTTATTTTACAAAGTAATACTAAAGAGCAAATAGAACAAGGATTAATCAGACGCGCGTTTACTTCAGATAGTGCGTATCACATGGTAAAATGTGTTATGGCCAAAAGAAAATCAACATTCAACTTTTTAAATGTACATGTAAGGTGTGTAATTTTAAACATAAGGTTTAAAAAATCGGGTCTCTTTTCGAAAAAAGCAAAAATGCATTTAACATTAATTTTGATGCACTTGCTTGAAAAAACTACACGTTTGACGTAAACAAATTTCTGCGAATTCCTACAAGGGTAAACGTGTAAAAACATGATTTTAATTTCTTTCCTCATTGTTAAATATTCTAATCATTATTTTTTTTTTTCGGGGGGGGGGGATTTGGACTCTAAGTTTGATACTTCATTAAAGGCCAGCTGTTGCCCATCTGATTTGTTAATATTGTTCAGATTCGACTCCCCAATCTCAAATAAGAAAAAAAATCAAGTGATTAATTCAATTTATCAAGTTTGAACGGAACATTATTTTGTTTTAATTTTTTCTTTTGCAATAAGGGTTAAAAGAAACTTAGGAATATATATCTTAACAATCAAAAAGAATAATTAAAATACATTTTTAAATAAAAGGGAAAAATACTTAAAACTCGAAGATTTTAACATAGACGGTAAGAGTCGCTATAACCCCAAAGCGTTAATATTTAGATTAGGGTACCAACTTTATGTTTATCTGGTCCTGTTTACTTGATTATTTTTTTTCTGATTTTAACTATTTTAATTTGTGTCATATAAGCCACTTTGGCTGGGTGTCAATATTTTTCAACTTTTATCATTTGCGTAACGTTGTAATAAGTATTCTAGTATAAGAGTGATATATATTTATTAAAGCCACCTAGAGTGTATGTTCGGATAATGAAATGAACATAACGTCACTTGGTTGGTACGTGCATTTTGAACAGTTGCTTGGTCATATTGCGCACTTACGGCTGCATTTCGAGTGCTAGTACACATGCCCGAAATGCCACATGTACAGATATATATCTCAGACCACTAAGTTTGTTATTGTTATACCAAGCCACCCAGCTGAGGGCAAAGTACAAAAGACAGTCTTACCAAACAGAGAACTAAAATAGACTAAAGAAGAAATTGTTAAAATGCCCGAAAAACCATTTATGTTAAGAAAAATAATTGATTGAACAAGATATAAATGGTTTGGACGGCATGGTTTAACAGTAAAATAGGAGGATGGGAAATTAACCATACAACTTTAACATCATTTTATCATTATTGGGAATGTAATGTCAAATATCGGAAATGTCCGGTTCCGAAAAAGACAATTTAGTAGAAATAATTAAATGTATTATTTTGTTTCTTATTTTTCAGTTTTTGTTGTTTTACTTGGAGTGATTATTTTTGGCGCCAATACGAATGATTTTGGTTTGACCTCCAGAAATCTACATTTTGCATTTGGATTTTGTTTGGTCGCGGCCATTTTGGTTTTGGCTTCAGGAATGATTTTGCTTGTCGAAAAATTGACGGAAAGAAAAGTTACATTAGATGAAAAAGCTTAAATCAAACCAGAACCATAATGATGATTTCAAAGAAACGTATCTAAAATTTAATCACACGAAAACAATTCTATCAAAATTATAGAAGTAATCAAAACAAACAATTTTGAGAACAGATGTAAATTTGTTTCACACAAAACCGTTTTAAAGAAAAGAAATAGAATAGAATTAAAATAAGGACAATTCCTCCAAAATGTATGAAAATGAATCAAATCAATATTTGAAGAATTAAACAGAAAAATAACATAAAAAATTGAAAAATTGAATAACAAATAAATTTACCAACGAAATTGAAAAACGTGAATGGGATTGCTATTTTTAGAAAGTTGTAAAAAATTCTTTTTTCACAATTATATAATATTCTAAAAAAGAAAAATGTAACATTTAACAACTGCAATAAAAACATGTTTGATAAATTTAACATGAAAAGATTAAAAGAAACAAACAAACTGCAAAATTTTTTATACAGGGATTTAGTGTAGTGTAATTATCTAAAAAGACGTGAAAACAACTACCATAGATAGTTTAACATTTTCAAAGGAAACACAGTATGATGTCACCAATATCATTCAACATGTAGCAGACAGCATATCCATTTAATCATCAACAATTTGGATGACTTTGGTATAAATTTATCCAAAAAATTATATTGACTTTTATTAAAATACATGTACGAATATAATCAAAGCAAGTTTCAGTTTCAACATAATACATAAATTCTCGAAATGTCTCGTCAAAATGAACGTTGTCATTGGTTACTGCAGAAGAGAAAAACGTGACGTCATTAAATGCGATTTCAAAATACATGTACGTTGATTTTTCTGGTACCCGTAATTCGCAAAATCTTGTTGGTCACGTGATCAACGAACCCTTTCCCTTCTTAGTAGGGTATATTTGGCTTTAGCTTGTACTGACTGGTCCTCTGTTTACAAATAATAATTTGATTTATATTTATTTTTAATGCGAAAGCATACAATTACAATATAATCTACATACATGAAATTTAATTTTTTTTTAAAAATATAACCTGTTTAGGTGTGTAACATTGAAATTCTATGTCTGTGTTAATGTGTTTATGAAAGCAAATTTTGGCAAAATGTTCATTAAAGGTCCTGGAACAATAAATTTGAATGAGGGTTATTCTTAATGACTTCAGTTTTTGAACGCCATTATATTGCTTCGTTCAACCAAACATTTATATTTGAAATGGTGGTTTTCTTAGGTTTAATGTTATTTAAAGTTCTGGCATAAAATCTAGATTGTTTTAAAAATTAACTTGAAATCAATTTAAATACACTTCCAAAGATAAAGATAATATTTTAATTAAACTTCAACAAATTTCTTAAGTATGCTGTGATTATAATTTATAATTTGAAAAAATAATGCTCTAGATAGATCTCGGTCTATATAGCGATTTGGATATACCTACAGTAAGCTTCAATTTTTCATAATTCTGACATAGAGAATCTTTGTTAACTTAGTTCGTGCAATATGCTTTCAAGCTCTACGCCTTGCCATGGGGTTATCTCAAATTCTGGAATACGGCCTTCCTTTTTTACTTACATATTAATTTTTTTTGAAGTTCAACACAAGGTTGAGTTCAATATACAGATTATTTGTTCCTCAGTGGTTTTTTGTGATGTTAATATTTTATGTTATATATTGTTAATGGTATTGTATCAAAATAGAATTAATTTCAATAATGTCAATCATTATATATAAAACATTTGGTATCACCACCGACTGGTTAAGAGTTATATAAAGAACTTTAACCATTGACAAAAATTGTATATCAGTCATAACGAAGCTATAATACCATATATGGCTTATAGATACAAGCGAACTTGAAGTTTTAGTGAAATAGACTAAAATATTAATACAGATGCGTTTATTTAAGCTTTTATTATTTTTTTAAATTAATTTTTTTCTATATGATTGGTGACAATGATTGATTGTTCCAGCGACTGTATGTCATGCATGTTATAAGCGCGTGTTTGAAGTTAATTTCAAAATAAAATACCCAAAATATGATTCTTTTGAAAATTCAAAAATAAAAGTTTAACCGTTCAAATTTTTAGAAACGCTTTTTAAAAAGTTTTTACAACTTAAATTGTTGTTCCAGGCAAAATAAATAAAGCTTTAATGTGTTATTGTGTTTGCTGTGCTCATCAATGAAAGGGATAGCACTTAAAACGCACTTTTTTGACAGTCCAGTGGTCAATCAACATTGATTCTGTGAGCATGCCAGAGACATCAAATTTAAGAGGGGGCGCAAAACATATTAAGGATGTTTTATTAGAGGCCAATATAAATGGGGTAGAATCTTGAAAGGTTTTTTTTATCGATTATATGGTGTATTAAAGCTTTATCATAAAGTAGTCTTATTTAGAAAATTATATCTGAAACATAATTATTATTAAGTGTTATTCAGTTAGCTGCCAATAATTTTAGTTTATATGGCATACGTTTTTACGAGTCAATCTAAAGTATGTCACCGTCTGCTCTGTTAGAGCAAATAGGAATATTAAATTATACTAAATTGATTGATGGATGGATGGATGGATGGATTTATATATGAATTTTTAGTGCTGTCAATTATTATGAAATGGTATGTAGCATTTAGTTACCTGTAATAAATTTAGTTTTATATTTTATATGTTTTACAAGTCATTCTAAACAATGACATCGTCTGTTCTGTTGATGCAGGTAGATAAGATTGTTTACTTACATGTATAAAAAATTAACGGATTGATGGATGGACGGATAGATGGATGGATCGTTAGTGCTCTCATGTGCTGATTTTGAATGCATTATTTTAATATAAATGCAAAATCAGCACATGACAGTGCTGCAAAATTTTGTCACAGGGTTTTAATTACCTATTATTGCCTCTTGTTGCGGGCACTATGCTCTCATAGTGCCCGCAACAAAAGGCAATAATGGGTTTAGTGCACCACATGACCTTGATTAACTTCAAAACTTTGATTTCCGAACGTCCGAAAGCCTCCATGTTGTCGTCTGTAAACAATAACGTGAGCGCCTTCTGGTGAAATTAGGAATGGAAGAAAAATGCTCTCATAGTTCCTACTGTGTTATCCAATGGAATACCTAGTTTCTATCATGTGATTCACTAATGCGTCGTAGTTAGTTTTTTATACACTTAATCAACTGTACTTTACCTTTTGTGTAGTATATATAGTTTTAAGGCTGCATTTTAACAGTCTCTTATAACTATGTTTAGAGTGACATATGTACTTTTTATAATGCCTTGCCAATGTTTTTATTTCTTGTATATATGATGAGAATTTAATAAAATATTCTTATTATTGATTGATACATTTTGTATTATGTTGTAATCTTATCTGGTATTTCTTAATGCTCCCCCAAGTTCTAGATTAATAGATTCTGTCACCGGTTTGTGATCGATATCGGATGATCTCAGTCGAAGGTGATGTGATGTAACATATCCCAATCGAGTCTGTGCCGAGATCCGGATACGTTGCATCACATTACCCGAGACTGAGATCAACAGGTATCGGTCACAAACATTGTATTCAATGCAAATCTAAAACAACTTTGACAATAAAATATTTTGACAAGAAACAATAAAAACACATATTTGAAAAATAAATAAATAAACCTATTGTTTTGATGACGTCAAGCAAAATGATCGGATACGTCATCCTGAGATCATCCAGATGAAATCAAAATTCAAAATATGATGGGAGTGGCGTGTGAATACAAAAGTTAGGAACAAGCATGACGTCATAATTCATATAAACATTACGTCATATAAAAATTAATGTTTTTATAAAAAAAATTAACTTGTTATTGATTACGAAATTTTTTTAATTACATTTTGAATTTAAACTGTAGTATTATCTATTCCATTTATTTGTTTATGCGAAGGTATGCCAGAATTTTGGGTTTAAAGTGGTTCGCAAAAGTTTCGATACACCTCTGATTTCATTGATAAATCTTCGCGGGAAAAAGAGCGTGTAAGTTATCTTGTACAGGGGTGCAAGATGGAAATATCTTGCACCGCTCTTTATATAGAAATTTCTATCTAGGGTGCAAGAATAATAGAATCTATCATATGTGTCAGTGGTAGATAGAGGTATCCCACCCGAGTGGGCAGATTTTGTGTCTGGAACGAGGCTTTGCCGAGTTCCAGACTCAAAAAATCTGCCCACTCGGGTGGGATAACTCTATCTTCCACTGACACATGTGATTGATTCTTTTTCTCCCATCCCATCAACAATTTTGGGCAAATTTAACCCAAAACACGAATGGCTGACAGAAATTCCTATCTCTTAAATGACCGTCTAAATCAGAAAAAGAATACCACCATTAAAAAGACCATCTTCGAATCCTAGCATAACTGCGGTATGCTGAAAAAAAAACGTGAATTCTTACATAATCACTTTAAAAAGGGAAAAAACAATCAAGATCTACATGTAATGATCAGCTGTCGGGGATGATTTTTAGAAAATGTATTACTCCGCAGCTTGACCTATATAAGATATAGCTATACTTAAAAGTACATCTTATTCCGCAAGTAGTATGTAGTGCATACATAACGTGAAAATTAGCTTGGCTGCGACATGAAAACAAGAAAAATTATAACAGAAAAACATTTTAATAATATTATTGAAATAAATTGTGATTAAACTTGCTCCTGTCAGTGGAGGAAGTTACGAGAAGTTAAAAAAGTAATTCCGGTCGCACGAGGAGGTGAAAAAACAGCACGAGGAGGTGAAGATAGAAATTTCTACCACCGTTTCTTCCATTGGAAATTATTGTCTCAAACTTAGGGGGATGGGAGAAAAAAAATCTGGCACCCGTGTGCCCGTGGGATTTTTCTGTTCAAGGTACGTGAAAATTCATTTTTTTGCTAAATTCATAAAAGGCATCGATTCAGTTCGTGGACGGAAAAATAAATAAATTTGTTGTAAGTTTCATTTTTTATGCTAAAGAAACGACAATATAATGGATGAAAATAATTTGCATCTGAAATGCATGTACTTGGCAACATTCCGCGTAACCAAGGACTCGAAAATATGACACTTCAATTAAAGGCTGTTCCAGTTACATGCTTAGAAGGTGTTCGTAACTAAAATCAAAATAAACGCCAATCTTAGCAGCAGGAAAAAAATTGTAACTAAAAAACATGTACTTAGCAACACATAATGTAACATAACAAACAAATAAATAAATAAACAAATAAATAAATAAATAAATAAAAGATAAAATGAAATTTTTAAAAAATGAGAGAGAGAGAGAAAAAAAAAACCAAAAAAAAACAAAAACGCAGAACAATAACATTTAAGCCACTGGCTTTCCGAATTTTCCTTCTTCAATGGTTGGCGTCACATTAATCAAAATAGAAATTTCAGAAGACTCGTTTCAAGACAGATTTGTATAAAAGATAAAACTGGAATATTATTCAAAATTATTTTTTTTTACTTCTTAACTTTTTATTTGTGTAAAAACAAACAAATGAAATCATATACAAGACATCTAAGATTATATTCGGTATACAATATGATGCCAGTTTTAAAATTTCTTTTTTGGCTGCTTTTTACATATTAAATAAGAAAAGTACACACAGAACTCTTGGTCTCCTCCATACCAAAAATTTAGATTTTAGAATCGTTCGGTTTGTTTCATAAAAAGAACTCCTAAATTAATAGTCAAAAAGAATGATACAGAGTACAAAAGTATTCGGGGAACATCAAAGTTTGTATTTTTGTAACGTTTTTCATTGGGAAAAACGGTTTCAAAATGATATTTATTATTTTTATCATTGTATCAACATTATTTGGTTAATTAATGAACCCTTTTGTTTGAAAATCGATCTTTATGGCCCTGATCCGTTATTCAACTATTTAGAAACTTACTTTTTATGAATCATATTTTCGATATTTGATTAATCATTCGTAACTCAGTAAAATAAAAAAAATATATATAAATTGCTTGTTGACACGAGGCCATATTAGCATTGTTACGGATACTGCAAAGTAACATTACCACCAAAGTTAGGAAAGGCAATAAAATAACGTCAGCAGGCTTAAACAAGACGTCCGATAGGTTTTATATCGCTTAACTGGCATTTTATTTAACAACTAGGGAAGACACAATTTTAGCTTCGCATCAAACATGAAATTTCCACATTGATTATCAGTCGGCTTAAAATAACAACAGCTAACATGTTTTATCTGTAAAAAAATGTACCAACAAAAATGTCTGTGAAAATGTCATCTTGGATTTCGGATGACCATGCCGGACACTTTTTTATCTGCAATTTCCAAAAATATTTCTGAATAAATTCGTTTCTATTCCACTTAAAATAGCACTTTGAAATAGCAATTCATATTTAAAATCCTCGAAAAATCAGTCAGAAAAAAAACAAAATCGATTTTTTTTTATTGTAAACAGATTAAACATTTCTGAACTATCTAATAAATTTGAAGTAAATTGGTCCATAAAAATCTATAAAGACTTTTTATTAAAATCGATTATTGGTTATCTACATTAACCATGGACCTTCCTTGCAAACTGAAGGTTTAATTTAGCCAAGTAGTGTAAAGTAGACAATTACGGTTTATCCACGGACAGTGGCCAATTAAGCTAAAAATATTAATTTATACTTTTTTCTTTCTTATAATTTCAAATGCTATTTGCTAGTTACATATTTAAAATATCGTCGGTAAATGGTATACATAGTACAATATATACAAAATAAAGAATTTTTCAAATACACGTATGAAGGAATGTTTTAAGAGAGACATTTTCAACGATATAATACAAAACACAGAATCGATTAGTCAGTAAATCGGTCACTTAGTCGGTCAGTCAGTTAATCGGTCAGTAAATCAGTCAGTTAGTCAGTCTGCCATTCATTCAGTCAGTCATTTATTAAGTTAGACAGGCAGGAAGTCAGTCAGTCAATCATTTAGTCAGTCAGTCAAACAGTCAGTTACTCAGTCAATCGGTCACTCAGTCAGTCAGTCAGTCAATCAGTCAGTCAGTCAGTCAAACAGTCAGTTACTCAGTCAATCAGTCACTCAGTCAGTTAGTCAATTATTCAGTCAGTCAGACAGTCAGTAAATCTGTCAGTCAATCATTTAGTCAGTCAGTCAGTCAGTCAGTCAGTGAGTTGGTAATTCAGTCAGTCAATCATTTAGTCAGTCAGTCAGTTAGTTAGTCAGTCAGTCAGTCAATCTGTCAATCATTTAGTCAGTCAGTCAGTTAGTTCGTCAGTCAGTCAGTTAGTCAATCTGTCAATCAGTTAGTCAGTCAATTAGTCATTCAATCAATCATTCATTCAGTCAGTCTGTCAGTCAGTGTTCAAATCAGGAAGTCAGTCAGCCAGTTAATCAGTTTTCTGTTAGTTATTTAATCAATCAGTCAATCATTAAGTCAGTCACGATCAGTCAGTCAATCACTCAGTCAGTCACTTATGTATTTAGTTAGTTTGTCAAATAGTTAGTTAGTTAAATGGTGATATCCGTCATATCATCAATTTTTTCACCTATTCCTGACTAGATATATTTTATTTTTCTCTTATATTTATCCTAATAATTAATCATTCAATGTGATAAGTGATCGAGTGTACAAGTGTTTTTTCATCTGCAATGTACTAGAGGCCATCAATGGAAACCTTTAAAGTGCTAACACCGGGCAAAGATTAACGACTGCTTTGCTGTTCTCATTGGTAAATACGGTGGTTTGTTTTAGTTGCTTGTAATATTGTTTCACATCGCATCAACAATTTTTAAGAAAGTTAAAAAAAACTCCAAAAAATAATCTAAGAAATTGTTTGTTTATGCGTGAACGTGTGAATTAAGGCCTACATTGTACATTTGTACAAGCGTACGCAATGTGATTTTTTTCAGGTGCTAGCTCACCAATTAACTATACTAGACAAACATACCATTTTACCGGTGACATTTTATTCCAGTCCATACTTTTATATCCTAATATCGAACACAAGACGAAAAAGCAGTATCTCAAATTCTAAAGTCTAATCTATGGCACAGTTGGGTCTTCGATGTATAGAAAATTGGAAATCAGTTTCTAGACGTTTCGCTTGACTCACTTTTTATCTGTGAACAGTGGAATGTGACGGCTTTATGTACGATTGATTTAAAGATATTGGTATCCAGTTTGTCAAAAAATTTTCTTTTGTAAATATGGGTAACGCTGACATACATACGAATGTTAAATATTTGCCAAAAGGCAGTTTAAGTCCAGTTCGTAGCATATTCGTATGTCAAAGCCTTGTAAACTCGCGGATGAATATTCTCCGTTACACTGGTGGCATAAAAAAAACAAACAATTAAATAAATAAATAAATAAATAAACAAATAAATAAATAAATAGTACAAAAATAAAGATTGAAATAAAAGAAAAAGATAATGTATAGTAATTAAATAATTTAGGTGATCAAATTAATTCAGTTAATTCAGTTAATCTGTTGAGTATGACTTTTATGTCAATCAAAACTAAATTAAAACTCGACATTTTTCAACATACATTTACCGATGGGAGCATCATATAATGTCATCGTGTTTCTGGGATTAAATCAAGACCTTGTGATGAGAATACAAATAGTACATACAGATAAAAGTAAGACCTGACTACAATGGAAATAAAGACTACACAAGCAAGTGTTCTTGACGAACGTAAACTAAGAGGGGGTATTATAATAATCTTTGGTCTTTGGATATATTTTATTTTATTGTTAAGTGTAATAATTCACTACTCAGTTTGGACTTATATACAACATAAAAAATGCCTTTTTATAAGCAATATATGTCACACACACACACACACACAGAGAGAGAGAGAGAGAGAGAGAGAGAGAGAGAGAGTGTGTGTGTGTGTGTGTGTGTGTGTGTGTGTGTGTGTGTGAAAGAGAGAGTGTGTGTGTGTGTGTGTGTGTGTGTGTGTGTGTGTGTGTGAGAGAGAGAGAGAGAGAGAGAGAGGGGGGGGGTCGCCAAAAAAGCGTCTTGGGTGTTTTAATAACAATTTAATTATTTACTCATTTCACGATGTCTTCATTTTGTAAAGCTACAGAAATCATACTTAGTTACGTGCAGCTATCTGATTTATAAGTAAGGTTCTTTTTAAAAAGATATTCAGAGAGTTATGTAATTATAATTTGTTTACCTTTTTAACATTAAATTCTTAAAAGCTTACAACATTCCTGCTAGCAAAATCATAACTGCATGGCATATCTAAAGAATTTTTTGAAATTGTTATAATAGATGAATTATCAAATTCAATCAGTTCAAAATTTTAAAAGCTTTATGCATTCCGATTCAAATGATTGTCTAATATAAATGGGTGTATTTATAATACTTGTATTTAAAATAAACTTACTTAAAAGTGTTGGATTTAAAGAGTTAAAATGCATATTTTTTATTTTGTACGTGCTTGCAAAAAAGAAGTCCCCCGTCGCCATGGTAATCAATTAAAACATTCATGAAATGGACAGTATTGTCCAGATTACATCGTCGTCGTTATCATCATCATCATCATCATCATCATCTTCAGCATCATCGATCATCATCATCATCATCATCATCATCATCTAATCTGTATACATGTATTTATTTAAGATGCGCTCCGGTTTTTAACTCAGTTTTTCGTATGCATTCTTCACACATATTCATTCAACCCAATCCAATCTAGGCATGATAAATTTACAATAATTCAAAATAATAAAAAACTTAAATTTTATAATCTAATGATAAAAGATAAAAAGAAAGGAGGAATGCATACAGCTCATATTACTTTACGTAAAAAAATACCAAAAATGAAAAAGTATTTAATTAACTGGTTAACGTTACGATTGTACTGCTGTCATATACCATTTTTTGAATTTAATCATAAAATACATTCAAAAAATGGTATATGACAATATTGTCATATACCATTTTTTGAATGTATTTTATGATTAAATTCAAAAAATGGTATATGACACTGCTGTCAAAGGGAAGTAACTACTACAAAAATTAAAGTTATTGATAAGTGACTTTGGGTTACTCTTCTTTGACTGTCGAATGATCTACCATTTAGTACCGTTTGAGTGACAAAGAGTTTGAAAACACCTGCTTATGAATAAGAGCGCCACTTACCTTGATAAAGACTTTTATCTCCGGGGCACTCTTGGGTTTAAAACGCCATTATTATTTTTATCTTTGATATATTTATTTTTTTATTCAATCAAAAAATTTCAAAATAAACAGCACTTTTATAAATTTCAAGTGCGGTAATTAATAATTCTTTAATTTTTCATCATTGATACACTAAACCGTTCCTGTGGCTAAGTTGTAGAGCGACCGCCTCGAGAGCCGGTTTTCGTTAGTTCGAACCCTGGTCGGGTTACACATTAGATGTAAAAAAAAATTGGGATATTGTTTTCTCGTTTTGCGCTCGAAACAGAATCGACCTGGATATTGAACTGGAAGAGCGTTATGTTCGTATATGCACCATACTGACTCTGTGGGCTAGCACCAAAAGGTCGTCCGGAAGCTCGCTTTAATAAGTCAGACAATAATTTATACGCACATATCTCACAAATTTACGAACTTGTTCTAAGATTTTTCCATAGATATAAGTTAAAAAGTTTTTAAAAAATGCTGATGTGACGTTAAACAGCATTACAAATAACCAACTTACCAACCGACCAACAAACTGTTAAACTTACTGTTTAGCAATGGTTTTTAAAAAGATTTGAAAAATGACATAAAAAGTAATAAGTTAAAAAAAAAAGATTTTCCTAATAGCAGATTTTAGTTAACCTGCGCAAATGGCTTATAATATAAGCTATTGTGATCTGTCTCCGTCCTTCGTGCATAAGCTTTCAATCTCCAAATCTACTGTACCAAAATGATTATCATGGTCCAAACGGTTTCCTGTGCTCTAAGGGAAGATATTGCCGCTCACCTCTTAGAAGATTCAAATCCAAATAGGACAGACTTTAGGGTAGGAAAGTTTATCAGTCGGCTCATCGAATACTGGTTGGTTAATTCTGACAATCCACCTGAACTTACCGCATTGATATAAGTGGGGCTAAAAACAAAACAATTCCATCAAATCCAGGGAAAAAGAATTCTAGATTCATACAAAACAAGTTATGCCCTTTTTGGAGTCCATAAAAGGGAGGGGTGGGGAAGAGTAAAAATCTGTAATACTTTCACTTATAAATGTACTAAAGTTTTAATTTAATTATATGTTTGTAACAATCTAAGATCAACTAAGTTAACAAATGCACAGTTTCTTGGCTGTGTGACAATTTTAATTTTTCACATTTTGTTGCGCTGTTTATCTCAATTAATCTCACTGTTCATAAAACTACTGAAGTTTTAACTTTAGGTATCACAGATAAATAATTATGTTTCAATTAAATATAAACGGTTGTACTGGGGTTCAAACAAGGAGAATTTTGAAAGTGTTTGTTGTAACTATGATTGTCTTTTAAATTTCTGCTGAAGGAAATATTCTCAGGTGAGCGTTAAGGGATATTGGCCTCCCATTTATCATAAGGTTGATATTTGGATTAATCCAGTTAATCTGAAGCATATATAAAGTTACAGAGATTTAAAATATTTATTTTAACAACCTTAAACTCAACAACAATAGCGGGAATAATAATAACAACAAACAACAATAATAAACAACAACAAACAACACTTAAAAAACTTATATGAAAAAAAAGAGCGTAAAAAGACAGAAAGAGATGGTATTTAAAAGCCTGGGATGACCTTTGAAAACCAAATAGTCTAGTCAATCTATGAAAAAATAGGGCCAAACCTCAAATATTGTTATGTGATTGTTTTTAGGAATTGTGTTTTTATTCACCATAAAAATATACCAATTTCAATCCAGTGGAATTTTTTTTTTTTTTTTTTTTTTTTTTTTGGGGGGGGGGGGGGGGGCTTACTGAAGTTACCAATTGCATTTCCGATAGATAAGAGAGATAACTCTATTGTGATCCCAAATTTTAAACAACAATTTTCAATTACTTCAAGTTTTCTCCGATACTATATGAAAAACAATATAGAAATTAGATGGATATTTAAACATAGACTTAAAATAGATAATTTAAGACAATTTAGAATGTAATATTTAAATGGAATGTAAAAAAAAATGAAATTATGTTAGTGAAAGAATTTATGCAAAACGCTGATGAAGGGCATGTTGATGAGATGGAAAAAAGATTTATTCATTCAAATATGTTTTGTTACACACAAAAAATGATAAAATAAGTATATCTCGGGTTAAAAACATAACTTTCTATACTTCTACTTCATCTTTTTGAGTATTCTGTTATTTATTCCTCGTCACTATAGAAACATATTAAGATGGTGAAAGACTTAAAATAAAATGCAACTGAATGAAAATGGGGCAATGATTTCACTTTAAATGAAATCAGAAATGTTAAATATACATATGGAATCAATTATAGTTGATTAATTCCAGGATCTTTGCTTTACTTTTTGTTAAAATAGCAAAAAACATATGATGATTGGACTAAAACTCCACCTGTTTCACAGGAGTTATCTCCCTTGTCTTTAGAAATTCCCATAAGAAATCAAAACTTTTCAAAAACTTGTTTCCCTTTGTCAGTTTTTGGAAGACTTTTTACTTTTAACATTTCATGTATTTGAGAGCATATAAATAACAAAATTTGTTCTGTTGCAATTAGTTTGAGGTCAAACTGTAGATTGACTAGACCAAAAGACAAACTTTGTCTGAACTTTTACAATATGTATGTCGAAATCGGACAAGTTTTTACAGATCTAGAGTGTGATATCTATACAAGACGAAGAAGAAGAAGAAGCAGATGAAGAAGATGATGATGATGATGAAGAAGAAGAAGAAGATGAAGAAGAAGAAGAAGAAGAAGAAGAAGATGATGATGATGATGATGACGAAGAAGAAGAAATAGAACGCTACTGGCAGAATATCAAAGCAGCACAATTTGTAGAAATGTTACTTCTTGCAGGATGAAGGGATTCTAATTAACAAGCTAAAGAATATGAATGTTATGGACGCATGCGCACTAAAAGAGGAAAAACCCCGAAGAGAATAATCGATAATACAAATTTTTCAAATAAATTCCCACAGATCAACAAGAATGCTTTCAGATTGGCATCAAAGCCTCTTTTAATTTTCAACAACATACTGCATGATTTTAATCTCGATAGTTGAGTGTACAGGATCTTTCATAGATTTTCAAAGGGCCTTTGATACAGTATGGAACTCTGGCCGCTTTAAAGCTCAGTATCTAAAGTAAGTTCTACGGTATATTTGAACTATTTTCAATTCTTTACGTATTTGTGTTTGTAAGCTCTGCTGTCATTTTTAAATGTTTATATAGTTTGTGTTGATAATTCTAAACAACCCCCATGTGTTACTTTGAAATGTATTATTTCATTAAAATTCAAAAGTAGCATGTGACACAGCAATACAACCATCATACATAATTAATATGCATCAAGGTGTACATCAATGTGGAGTATATTCTATACTGAAATAAGTACAGGTATATTCAGTTTCTAAAAATGACATCATGGATCTGTAAGAAGGTAACTAATACTGACTAGGGACAATATATCTGGAAATCCAACTCTGAATGACGATGTACATTGTGCCATGTACCAGTAAACTCCGACTGTCGTTAAAAAAACTTCCTGTAACATAGTTTTTGATTGACGTGCAATTGAATACGTTATAATGATATTTAGTGACAAAAAGTTGTATTTTTTCCGACACAGGTGTTTAAAAAACAAATGACAACTTTTCTGCAGCTATTCGGCTAAATACCACCTTTACATCATTTTTTCGCTCATTCAAGTAAATTTTCAAGAAAGGCCGCAATTCTTATTTTTCACTAAAATATTAATGGTGTTTCTGAATGAAATCAAGTCACCACTTAAACGTTTTCGGAAAATAATAATTTATAGATAATCGTATTTATTCGGATGTAATGTCCCTTGCTAGTAATCATGGTGGAAAGGAGTGGTCGTTGGTCGTTTGATCAAAAGCCACTTAAAAATCACAGTGCTCTTCGCCACCTCGAATTCAAATCCATAGTGTCAGTTCCTTTGCGGAAAGCTTGTGGTTTACTCTATCCGATCCGAGTTCCTCTACTGTTCCTAAACTGGCCGCCTCGAAACAATCCAGGAACCGGGGCGTCAAACATTATTTAACCATCTCTTCATCATTTTTAATATTCCAGTACTTATTCTCCGAGTTGATTTTTAAAAAATCTTAAATTTTCACCTTTCACTTAAAACAAATTCTTTAATTTAAATACATTGTGTTAACTTGATGCATATTTTATGCTGTGAATAGAAAGTTTAAAATTTCAAAGTCATTTTATATGTATTGGTTTAAATTCCATAAATATTTAATTTGAAATAGAAGAGGTTTACAAATATAATTTGTTAGACGTTTGACAAAATATGCATATTAATAGGCAGAATTAGTCAATTCACTCCATTTTAAGGATATTGGCACACATAAACTTTTCTCATTTTAAATTACAGAAGATTTCCACATCCTTCTACCTCTTATAAACTTGTTGGGGCCTTGGTGACCGAGTGGTCTATAGAGCACGCATACGGAGCACAGTGATTCTCACCGCCCAGGTTCGAATCCCACTTTGACAGATCCTAGTGTGAGAAAGTTTGTCTGTTCACTTGTCAAAGTCGTTGGTTTTCTCTGGGCACTCCGGTTTCCTCATCTATCCCAGAACTGACCGCTTCGATATGAGTGACTTGGGAGTAAAACACCACTATTACACTATAATGTACTTGTAAGGTTGTATGTTATTTAGATTAGTTAAGTATTATCAAAATGAATCGGCTTGAATTTTTATATTTAGACAACTTTTATATCCTTTTCAAAAATATATCAGGTTTGTTTAATATTGATTTTTAATAACAAGTATGCTTGATATTCATCTAGATATTCAGGGGCTTAAAGTACCAATTTAAAATTGCCTCATTTAGAAGAGTTGAGGAATGATGTTTAACGACCACAGCCCAAATTCTTTCACTTATATCGAGACGCTTACATTTGGGACGGTATGAAAAAACCTGAGGAAAAAAAAGCTATCTTCGGAAAGCGGATTGAAACACTTTCTCGATCTAAGACCTGTCAGGAGTAAGATTTAAAACTATGCGGTGAAAAGCTTTTTGATCGTAAGCGTTCGCTTTACAGATTTAACCCCCCCCCCCCGCCCCCGGTGAGATACATTTAGAAGAATTACCAGAAATAAGAGTATTCAGATTAAGTTTCATATACATACCATCTATGAAAAAAATGGTTAATGCATTTATGAGATCATTACATCATTTTTATAATAATTCGAGGACAGAATATTTTTTTTTTCTATATTTGATTTGCATGCTCATGGACACTGTGGAAGTAACTAAAGCAAATAATCTTTTTTCAGATCAGTATGGAAGTTCTGAAAAAAAATGCAGACCAATAATGTAAAATTATATAAAAACTTTTATCCATTGATTTATTTACGGCGACATTACAACTTTTAAGCACACGATAACTTTTGTGCGTGGGCAATAACTTTCAAATGAGCAAGCAGCAGTTTTAAAGTGAGAATCGATAACTTTTGCGTTAGCACGTATCAACTTTTACGTGAGCACGCAATAACCTTCGCGTGAACAGCAGTTTTAAAGTGAGAATCGATAGCTTTTGCGATAGCACGTATCAACTTTTACGTGAGCACGCAAAACTTTCACATTAGAACGAAAAAACTTTTGCCTTAGCACGCAGTAACTTTCACGTGGGCACGCAGTAATTGTCGCTTGAGCAAGCAATAACTTTTGCGTGAGCAGCATTTTTAAAGTGAGAATCGATAACTTTTGGATTAGCACGTATCAACTTTTACGTGGGCACGCAGCAACTTTCGCTTGAACAAGCAATAACTTTCGCGTGAGCACGCGATGTATAAAAAATCGTGTAACCCCTGTGTCGCCAAAGTGCCGCCGTATTTATTGTAAAAATTTGATTTCTGCACGGGTCGATCTCCGCGACTTCTTAGAATCTATAGTTACGTATAGGTACCACAATAACCGATACTAGACATCCCTTTTCTACATTTTCATGTATTTAAGCTTTTTTAAACTATTTGTTCTTATTTGTTACATTGTTTCTTCTTCTTTCTATTATCATTGTTGTTATATGATTATTATTATTATTATTATTATTATTATTATATTTTCATTTACATCACACAATTTATTTATTTTCAAAATGATTGAAAACAACGTTGGGATTTAAATAGTACTTATCAGTTTTATCTGTACACAGTGTTGTGTGTAACCAATTCAATGGAACTTGATAAAATTTGATCTAAACCGCCAAAAATCACGTGTTTAAAAAAAACACATACAAAAGTAACACTCGGTGAAGTAAAATATCTTTGACAATCTAATAACAATGTGATATTTTCCTATATATAACATTCCGTCATATTATTTTCTATTACATATGCAATTAGAGAAATTCGACACCAACAAAAAAGTCTTGCTTTTGTCCCAAGGAAGACGGGGATTATCAACGTTTAAATAAGTTAAGCGGCATTCGGCATTATAAGTATATTAGGGTTCGTTACGGTGTTGCACACTTCAATGATCGCCTATAGATCAGTAAGACGCAATAAGTGTCTTAAAGCTTATTTACAATAGTCTGGTTAAAACTAGAATATAAGCACCGCTAATACTACATCCTTGTAATTTTGGGATTTATGATTAACAAGTGCAAGGTAAGAATTTTTAGTTGTTTAGATTAATTTTGAAACAACAATTTTAAAATTTATTACACTTTAAAAACTTAAAATCATGAAGATTGTAAGGTTTAAAATAAGAATTTAAAACTATACTGTTTTAATTTCCTGTTTTTTTAAATTTGGAAGAACGGTATTAATGGCACGCGAGGCTATTTTGAGAATTAACACCAAGTTATATATATATATATATATATATATATATATATATATATATATATATATATATATATATATATATATATATATATATATATATATATATATATATATCTGAATTTAAATTTATAGTGTAAAACCGACCAATTTCTAAGGAAAACGTTCTCCTATTTAACCTCTTAAATGAAAAGAAATTTAACAAACTTAAAAAAAATCTTATTGTACACATTTAATACGCGAGGTCATATACTTCATTGAATAAATATCCCTCTTCTATTGAATAGACGTCGCCATTATAACTGACTCATGTTTTATTTTTGAATTACTTTATGAAATAAGTACATACGGAAGGGTATAACCCAGTTTGCACTGCTATGAACAATGTGTGAATTTTGAATATTCCTTTTTCCCAAAAACAAAATTCTGCACGTGAAAAATGTATTGGAGGATTTTTAAAGACTTTGTTTACTGTGAACATACACTAACACAGTAAAGTCTTGTTCAAATTGTTGTGTTACTCGGGTTTTGTTAGAAATAGACTTTTAAAGAAAGGCGGATTTTTTCGCTTGGTTTGTTGAATCTCAAAAAAATCTTGTTCATATTTTCTATGTACGTGATATATTCATGGGCATATTTTGAAGGTGTATGTTAGTTAAAATTTGAGTGCATACTGAGATCTGACCTCGTGTTTCATAAAACCATAGCTCTAATTTAAATTATTAGCTACAGTTCTGGTCCATCAAACTTTTTTGAAATTTAAAAAAAAATAATTTGAGAGTATCGTATTTACCCACTTATTTACAATAACATATGTATTAATTTCTGACTAGTTTTATTAGCTTAAAGTGCATATGATGATTTGAAAGAATGTTTACGAACAAAGTATATCTTTCAGCATTTGATTATTCCAAAAAGTCACATTACAACGCACAAAGCATTTCATGCTTAACCCCAGTTATGTCGGAAATAATGGGAAATAAATTTGGTGCAAGCTCAAAAAAAAAAAAAAAAAAAAAAAAAAAAAAAAAAAAAAAAAAAATCTACATACTTCAATTTGAATCTGCAAATAGAAGATTAAAAGAATGATCTTTTAAAAAAAAAAAAAAGTGGGGGTAGCTTTTTGGCTGGCACAAAAATGGCATTTCACAATATTATTTATAATAGATAAATAAAACAGAAAAAAAGACATTTACGTAGGTTATATAGCCCCTTTCAAATGTTTCATCGCATTTTGATATGTACTCGGTGAGCTTTTTGCTACCGGTAAACTTACATGACATTACAATAAGAATTTTAACTCATGAATCAAGAGCGCCCGTCGTTAGGTACATGTAGCATTGTCTGACTTTATTGTAACTGTAGAAGAAGGACTTCAATAAAAGCATAACTTCGTCTGAATTTATAACTAGACATGGGGTATATTGTCTGTGGGAGTGAAAATTGTATTTACATATAACAGATATTATAGACACAGCACGTTGATCATTTATCTAACACTCCATAATTTTTTTTCATAATATTTTTCAAATAAAATTTTCAGAAGTCGCCTACAAGTTGCCATCAGAATCTTTGCCTTTAATGAATCACGATAAAAAAAATCAGACCACGATCTGAGAACTACTATTTAAATCTTTATATGTTTTTAATTGAAATTATAAACAATAAATTTAAATTTATTTTAACTTGTCACTAACACGTGATATCTGCTTTATAATCAACAAAGTAACTTCGTTCGTGAAAACAGTAACAAATATAACAACACAAAAGGCAGGATAAGTGGATAAACAAGTACAAGTTGAGATATTAAAAAGAAAGACAAGATTCATTGCTCAATTTAGCTGTGATTTCAAAAGAAAAGAAAAGAAAAACCCATTGCATGATCGTTTCAGGTTTTCTTATAAACCGGAAGTGGAATAAATTTGCCTCTTCATAGCACAATGGCGTCTCGAAGCTAATGCTAATCTACATAAGATGAATTTTAGACATACGTCCGCTTTTAAGTGAAACTGTCATATACCATATACCTTTTTTGAATGTATTTTATGATCAAATTCAAAAATGAAAACATCATTTTCATATTACATCAATAAGACAAGAAGGTGAAAAAATTGTCATTCATAATTTTGACAAGGTAATATGAAAATTGACTATTGGTTTTCATTTTGCGTTTTCATAGCATATGGTTTGTGATTTGTATAAAATACGGATTTCAAATATGTAACTAATAATCTTGTTTACCCGTACCTCAAAATGTTCTATGCCGCTATAAATATGTATGCTAAAATGGGCTGCTATAAACATCTGCCTCGATCAAATAAAGATAATGATGAACACTTCACGCGGAAGTAAACCGTATATCAAAGTTGAAATCTATTATTAAGTGTCATAAACACATTTTGTTTAGTCTAAATTATACACAGAACACAAAAAAAATTCATTGACAAACTTTAAATAAAGTTCATATGGTTTTATTACCGTTTTTGAAATTAAATTAAAATAAGAGATCCACCTCCTTCTAAAACATATCGGTGTCTATATCGGGGGTTGTATCAACTTTAATGCAAAACTTATCTCGTGACAATGCTAAACTAAACAATAACTGAAAATAATAATAATAATAATAATAATAATAATAATAATAATAATAATAATAATAAATTAAAAACTATACATATGCCAGCTAGTTCAGAACATTTTCCAACATATCCAAAAAAGATTGTCAGGGATTTTGCGGAATTTAGAACTTTTTGGGGAATATTTTTAAAATTCTGCACATGTCAGAATGCTCTAGCAACGGCACTTAAAAGGGACATTTTAGATGTCGCTAGTAATATGTTGAAGTTGAAAGTTCTGATTTACACCCCAAAATTTTTCACTTATTTCGAAACGGACCCGTTTAACCACAAATAAACATTCGGCGAACGAATAAAAAGTTACATTTTTTTGTTCAAATATACGATAGTTTTACTAAAACGCCCAAACTGTTTATTCTAATAATTAGATAACAACAATTTTGATTAATAAATAAATAAATAAATAAATAAATAAGTAAACAGGTGTCATCCACATTGAACTGCGTTATGGTTCTACTTTTAGTATCATGTAACACTTGAATTTTTATGAAATAATGTAATTCAAATTGAACACATCACAATTGACACGTGATATTTTGGAATTTTTTTTTTATTTAAAAAAATTCAAAAGTAGCACATGACCTTGTGACTGGCCTTGAAGCAGACCACCTCGTGCATTCCTTGGCCTCATAACATTTTAACTACATTTTAAGAATATCTAGTACAGGTCATTTTGTAAAATTTTAATACCCTGGCACAACGTGAGAATGTTTTATTTAAATGTCCATTATGCAGATCAAATCCTGTGTAGCTTGACCAATACCCGACCTTTACTTGACCGGAGTGCTTGGGGTCATTTTAATAAGATATATTATCTGGCCAGGAATCTAATGACGTAATATTACATCGTGTCTTTTCTGTGGGCGAAAATAAGGTATATACAGTTATTTAACACCAATTAGGCACTGAACAATGAAAAAAAAAAAAAAAACCAAATCGATTCAATGTACTGACAATGTCCCCATTAGGATAAAACCAAAATAGAAACGGGACATATTTAGATTTGTGATAAAACATATAACTCTTCATGTTCAGTATCTGCTTTACTGCAATTTTAGCAAATTTGACAATCCGTTTAAGTATGTTTAATTAACAAGAACTTTCTTTACTTAATGAAGTTTTAAATAACTGGATATATATGGAAAAGTTATCGGAATTCATTAGAATTTCACTGTACCAGATTAAATTCAATAAATTTAACAGAGACAAATATATATATATATATATATATGTGTCTGAAGTTAATCCGGGTTTCAATTAACACAAGTCTTTCTAATTAGAAAAGGAATTATTAAATAAATAAATAAATAAATAGCGACAAAATAGAAAAGTGTTAATTTTTCTCCCTACTAAACCACAAACTCAATGTATCCTAAAATTCAGTGCCTCGTGATGGTTGATATATGTAATGGAATATATAATCAGCCAAATTTAAAACTGATTTAAATGTCGCTGATATAATAATCATGTCGTTTTTTTTTTTAATTCGGGGTTGATTAAATACATAAATAGATCGCATATATACTCGCCTTTAAAGCTTCAGATGAGTTTTCTTTTAAGATTAAATGCTATGTAACTGTTGAAAACAAAAATTCACAGAAATGTTTAAAACGACTTTATCATAGTCAAAATAATTATTTTTGTGAAGGTTACAAAATGGAAGTCAATCTGAAAACTAAACGATGTCTTTAAGGTTTTCTTATGTAATATTTTAACTTCTGGCAGTCAATATTCGAATTTGGACATAGAAAAATAAAATCGCTTGAAATATCAGTGAAGAATATATACGTCTCTGGTAATATTACATAATGTAGATCTTGATAATGACATCAGATAACAACAAGCCATCTGTCGTATAACTGTAAATGGACCAATCACAATGATCGCATACTTAAAATTCCAGCTTTTTTTTCTATAAAAATCCAATAACATATACTAGTATTATATAACGGCCAGTAACTGCTTAAAAGATTTATGTGAAGTTTTTGGATTTAAAAAGGAAAAGTAAATTTGTTTCACAATGGAAGTAGTAAACATGATGGTGAGTTTGAGTTTTAAAGGTCATTTTTTGCATTTTATATATTCGAAAATCGTTGATGTTTATTTATTTATTTATTTATTTTTCACACAATGTCTTAAGATACTAATAAACCGCGATTCGTATTCTCATAAAAATATGGCGTATATTATTATTCTGTTAATTTTGAATTAACTTACTGAACAACAACAACAACAACAATCATCATCATCATCGTCGTCATCATCATCATCATCATCATCATCATCATCATCATCATCATCACCATCATCATCATCATCACCATCATCATCATCATCACCATCATCATCACCATCATCATCATCATCATCGTCGTCATCATCATCATCATCATCATCATCATCATCATCATCATCTGTCCACATTAACACTTTGTTACGTGCTTAAATTTTTATTCTCTTTATGAAATAATACTTTTATATTAATACAAGACATTTGTGCTACTTATTTCAATGTAATTTCATTAAAAAGTCAAAAGCATATCACTTTATTGGTTTAATTTGGCTTGTTAATTTCACTTGGTGTAATAAGCGATATTCCGTTTTATGTTCTTGGTCCAACGTTCCTGTGTAACGTTATTGTTGTTGTTGATTGATGATGGTGTTGTAATGCTGTTTAAAGTAAAATTGTACGCTACGGTCTGTCTTCTAAATACCGAGCACCTGGCGAAGCAGTTTCTCCGATATAAAAGACCTATATTAGACCCACGTGCACGGCATCACGATCTCGAGGCGGACTCTCTATCACTGAGCAGTCCCATTGGAAAGTTAAACTGTTATATATATATATATATATATATATATATATATATATATATATATATATATATATATATATATATATATATATATATATATATGTGTGTGTGTGTGTGTTCTTTAAGCGTTCCTATTTTACCTGAAGATGTTCGCTAAATCTCTCAACATCAAACGTACCGAATTAACCTAAATTGTTCATGTTTTTTAATACCTTAGCACTTATATGAATCAAACGCTAATTCAAACAATCCAAAGTTTAATTATATCACTTAGCAATTTTATCCTCTCATTGACTATTTAAAATTCAAGGGTTTTTTGTAGTCTATGGAATTGTGATGCATATATGGCCTGCCCAAAACTTACACTAACTTCTTAATTCCAACACAAATTCTGGGATTTCAGATATCAAGTTTAAATTAGAAAGAAACATACTTTTTTTTTTAATACAAAAAAAAAACAGTATATTCACGAAGGTGAATAGACAATGAAGGGGTCAAAGGTGAAATCTATTATTTTAAAACTTTTTGGCCAATACATTGTTATCACGCATATTCCATGTTTATTGATCTTTTTTTTTGAGAAACCCAATACGACCGGATATATGAGAAAAGATCCGATATCATAGAAGTCAAATATTTAATTTTAAGCTTAACCTAGCAATCATACACGCTACAGCCCTAGCAATTTGTGTTGCTCATGTATATTTTAAATTTCTTTCAGCAGTATTTTGACAAGAACTTGTTTTTCATTCATTCATGTATTTACTAACTCAATCATTTTATTTATTTATTTATTTATTTATTTATTTTATTTTATTGTATTTTGTTTATTTTTTTTGTAATTTTGCACGTGCACACTTGGAGGAGGGACATGTTGTACTACCTATAAACGCCTTTATCTATATTTATGGTATTATAGGTCCCTGTTATATCGGATGCAAAATGGTTTAAAGCGCAAGCCAACCGATAACAATGCCTCTCACCGCCTGGGTTCAAATCCCACTCGGGGCAGATCCTAGTGTGAGAAAGTTTGGTATTATAGGTCCCTGCTATATAGGATGCCAAGTGGTCTAAAGCGCAAGCCTACGATAAGAATGCCTCTCTCAAAGCTTTAGTTCGAATCATGTTCGGGCATATCCTAGTGTGATAAAGTTTGTCAGTTCACCTGCGGGAGGTCTCTGGCTTTTTCGGATACTCTGGTTTCCTCCACCATCCCAGAAATGACCACATTGGGTGATAAGATTTTTAAAAATCTTGGTTGTATCGTAAAACACCATTACTTATCTCCCTCTCTTGTTTTATATATTAATTTTTGTATATTTTAGTTTCAAAATATTAATAATAGTGTGTCACTATTGACTGGTGTATTTACATTATTGTGCTTTTTGTACTAAAATAATTATTTGACAGATGGAAAACTGTACTGTTTTTTTACAAAACAAAACAAAGAAACGGACAAAAAGACCAAAATATTATTTTAAAAAAAAATGAAACGAAACGAAAGGATGTATTGTAGTACGGTTTTACACACCGGTACCGGTAACGATTCATTGCCTTGTACAGAATCGATGGAAATAGTTTTTCGATACAAATAAAACCAGAATCAGCCCAAGTAAAACGGTCCAGTCTTCTATATTCTAGATTTTCTCACTAGGATCTGCTCCAACAGAAATCTCTCTCTCTCTCTCTCTCTCTCTCTCTCTCTCTCTCTCTCTCTCTCTCTCTCTGTACAAATGTTCTATCATTTCAGATTTAATAGACAGAAATGTTTAAATATCTGAAATTCAAGGTTAATACTTATTTTCTATAAATAAAAGCTTCAAAACAAAAGCAGTACATACGTTACGTATTAGAATAAATACACAGATTGTCTAAAGAGGACGCGAAATTAAAAAAAAATCCAGTGCTATTTAAATTAACTACCGAAATAAATGCAAAAAAAATTATATAAATACGCCGTCTTAAATTTCAATTTTAAGATATTTATACATGAATCATAAAAATAAATACAAACAAACTCTGGAATTTTTTTTTTTTTTAAAATCAACAACCTTGAACATTTTTGTTGGATGTTTTCAATACATCACGGTAGTATCATAGTTAAAATGACGTATACTTTGTCTGTGTATAGTGACATTTAAATAAATAAAAATGAATTTCAAACAATGAGGCAAAAAATAAGTAAACACCATGCAAGGTTTAAAATATAATATATAATGTTGTAAATATTATATATGGGTCAAGAAACGGGCATACAAGGAGGATAAAATTTACTTGCCCGTTTTTAAACTGATTCAAAAAGTTTTTTTTTTCTTGGGGGGGGGGGTATATTTCTATCAGCTTTTAGTAACAATAATATAAATTTCGATAAATGTATATAACTTACCGAAGTTGAAAAATTTACCTCAAATTCAACATATAATGAAGTGCACGAGTAAAAACTCAACTCCAGTATAATCAAAATCAGACAGAGAAAACAACATTTAAAATGCCATGTTTTGTAATAATAACTCTGGATATGATCCCAAGTGATTTGTTTTTAGCACTGCTGGTGTTCCAATTAACATTGTTGATTTTATTCCAACTGATGCACTTATACTTCTGCTGTTTATATTGTAGAAGGTCCAATTGGTATTGTTAGAGGTCCAAATGATACTCTTGATGTTCCAGTTGATACTGTTGGGTTCTAATTAATTATTTGTATTCAATCTAATGCTGTTTGTGTTGCAGTAGATATTGTTTGAAGTTCCCATTGATGTTCCAGTTAATACTGCTTGTTGAAATTGTTTGTATTCAATCTGAGACTGTTTGTGATCAAGTAGATATTGTTTGAAGAATCCATTGTTACTTGATGTTCAAGTTGGTACTGCTAGGTTGCTATAGTTTGTATTCCACCTGATGTTGTCTGTGTTCCAGTTGGTGTTGTTGGATGTTCCCATTGATACTTTTGATGTTCCAGTTGATACTGGTGTGTTCAAATTGTTTGTATTCAAACTGATACTGTTTGTGATCAAGTAGATATTGTTTGAAGATCCCATTGTTACTTGTTTTCCAGTTGGTACTGCTAGGTTGCTATAGTTTGTATTACACCTGATGCTGTCTGTGTTCCAGTTGGTGTTGTTGGAGTTCCCATTGATACTTTTGATGTTCCAGTTGAATCTGCTGTGTTCAAATTGTTTGTATTCAAACTGATACTGTTTGTGATCAAGTAGATATTGTGTGAAGATCCCATTGTTACTTGATGTTCCAGTTGAAACAAATTACTTTTTTCATCAGTGTCGTCTGGTGAAATCAGGTCATAAAGTAGAACGCCTCCAGTTTGCGTGTAACAGATTGTCCTGTTATGAAATAGTTCATGACTGTTTAGAAAAAAATAACTGTTTAGAAGCAAGGAAAAAAACTAAAATAAATAAATAATAATAATGAAATAAATAAAAAACTTAAAATATTTTTCTACCATTTATGGAAGATTAGTTACTAGTAATAATCAAGACTCTTTCATTTATTATGAGACATTCAGTTCGGAATCGTGGAGGAAACCGGAGTAGATGTACTCAAAAAGACGTTTCGACTTAAGATAAGGGTAATGAGAAACTATCTTACACAAAGATCTGTTTAAATGGAATATATAATCAAAACGGAGATAGAAGCTGTGCTTCCTAAGCCCGCATTTGTACTTTATATCATGGCCAGCTACCGTCTTAAAAAGTGGTAAAGAAAGTACAATATTTTCCACAGTTTATTCTGAAAACATGTCGATTTCAATATCTAATACAACATGAACAGTAATGTACACCCTTTTCTCTTTGTATGTGTGATGAATTACTGTCTGTGGCCTGTCAAGTTTCCTTCTAGCGATGTAGAATTTTCGGATATCATTTACGGAGGAATATTGAGTTTAACCCTTGTACACTGACATAGTATGCCTGTATAGAAGTATAAACAAATATTTGAAGTATTCATGTAATGGGTTAGATTCTTTACTACTTGTGCTAAGAATTATAAGTTCGACAAAGTACAGTAGTCGTAGAGACTTTAAAATAGGTAATATTTTGTTCAAATAAAGCTACAGACTACTGTTTTTATTCTAAAAATCGAAAGTGTCTCATAGTTCAGTAAAATCAATATAAAAGTTCGACGTTATATATATATATGAGAGAGAGAGAGAGAGAGAGAGAGAGAGAGAGAGAGAGAGAGAGAGAGAGAGAGAGAGAGAGAGAGAGAGCTACTACGAACTGAACAATAGTTAGACATATCTTAGTCAGTGACATCGTCGTCGTCATAATCGTCATCGTTACTGCCTTTTTTTCATTTTTTTCAATTTCGATCAATTTTTTCTTTTTGTAAAAAAAAGACATTTTTCCTCCGAGATTTGCTACCCATTAGATCATTAGATCATTTATTTATTTATTTATTTATTTATTTATTTATTTATTTATTTATTTATTTATTTATTTATTCATTCATTCATTCATTTATTTATTTATTTATTTGTTTTATTGTTATTTATCCATTACTTTATTTTATTTTATTTTATTTTATCTTATTTTATTTTATTTTATTTTATTTTATTATTATTTTATTTTATTTTATTTTATTTTATTTCATTTCATTTCATTTCATTTCATTTCATTTATTTCATTTTATTTTATTAATTCATGTACTTATTCTTTTACTTATTTTTTTCAGTTTAGTTCATTGCCTTCTTCGTTTAGATGTTGATAGATATAATACACCCGCAGCATGTAAAACTTTACACACTAAAGCTTCTTATTATCCTACACTTTAAATGGAAGTTTATTTTATACAATATTAAAGTCATCAACTCATAATGACTAAATGATGCGACACTATCTATTGCATAATCAGAAGTCACACCTACACAAGAAAATGCTGGAATAGATTAAATCGAATATTCAAACATTTTAATGATATATACACCACACACATCCCCAAATTAACTGTCAAAACTGGTTAGTGGATGCTTGAAGGAATCGCTTTCTTCGTTGTTCTGAGGCGATGAGTAACGCCAATATCATGTTATTGTAATGCATTTTTTAAGGTTAGGTAATCTTTTTTTATCTTCACTATCTTATAAAAATGTAAATACTGTTTAAATACATGTAGAAAAATTATCTGCATAATAAACAGTGCCGAATATGTTGGGGTACATTTATAGAAAGCCCGTGTTAGGTCACATAGTTATATGCATCTTTAAATATCGTCGTCTATGCCATTACACACACACACACACACACACACACACACACACACACACACACACACACACATATATATATGTGTGTGTGTGTGTGTGTGTGTGTGTGTGTGTGTGTGTAATTGTATAATTGATATATTCTGTCTGTTGTATTGTTGTATTTGCAATTATGATAAAAATTATTATTATTATTATTATTAGCAAAAATAATCATATTTACGCGAAGAAAATGATACCTAATTGACAAATGATGTCACTGCGTTTGGATCTGCTAACTTACACTGTACCTTAGAAACATATAGCTGTGAAAAACACACAGGTTTGTGAAAATCAATGCAACAAAACAAGAAACAACGAGCGGAAAAAACAAACGAACAAGACAGAATATTCAAACTCCAGTTAACAGGAGCCATTTCTGAAAATCGGTGAACCGAAATAGTATTCCCAGCATCCCTCACCTCCTAGGTATCAATTCCACTCCGGTACATTCTAGTAAACATTTATCTAATTGTTTGTCAAAGGTTGGTGGTTTGCGATTTTCCCCAATCGTCAAAAAACTAACTATCTCAATATAAGTGAAAAAAATCTTGGTTTGAAAGCAAAACACTATAACTTGCCTCCGCTTTTTTTTTTTTTTTTTTTTTTTTTTTTTTTTTTTTTTTTTTTTTTTTTTTAAATCCCATGCAAATTCGTGATTCGATTCATATGCGGTTATCATCTTGTTCCGTTAGCATTGCAAGTAAACAGAAACGTAAGCACATATTATGCCACTGGCGCTGAAAGCTTTTTTTTAACATACTGTGTATTGACAAGATAGGTTCGGATCCTAAAAAAGTAAAACGTCGTCACTGGTTGTATAAGACAAATTCTCATTCAACTAATTAGAATTTATTTTGTAACTTAATTATTACTTATTCGTATTGTTTGCATCTACTACAGTTTGCGAAATAACACAACGGGGAATGAAGTTGAAATCTGTAAAACTTCCTTTTTCGTTTTTATTTATTTATTTATTTATTTATTTATTTATTTATTTATTTATTTATTTATTTATAAATATCTATGTATACCTAAATTATAATTAAAGCAATTAGCAAATAAATCCATATATCATGCGCTAATTTTTATTTTCTATACACGCATTAAAAAAATGGCATATATGCGAGTCAATTGCAATGAGCATTTGCTAATTTTGAATGTCTCATTATATATAGAATTTAAAAATTAGCACATTATACATCCAATACAGGTTTGAACCATTTAACCTTCACAGGTACTTGAATACGGTTGAATTTCATATTATATAAAGTGTTTTTATTTAAGGTATGTATTATGAAATAAACAGCTCATATCTAGTTCAAACTAGATGTCTTATTTTCATTCATGCACTTACACACATAAATTTACATTAATTTTTTTTCAAAAAAAAAAAAAAAAAAAAAAAAAAAATTCAAAAAAAAGAAAAAAAAAAAAAAAAGGTAAACATCTGTATTAACCAGTGTTACATATCACCTGTGACTTGATGTTATTCATGATCGTATACTGATTTTTACCCGCGTTACTAACTAAACTGTGTCTGTTCATCCGTCCGTTAGACCGTCGATCCCGTAAAAAGAAAAAAAAAGCACCAATATTCTTAATACCGCCTTAAATTATTTTTGGATTTTATTTAAATATATTCTGATTTATTTTGACAAAGTTAGCGGATTTACATATATATTTTATCGCCATGCTTATAGGAAAACAGTTTTTGAAGATACAAGTCCTAAAGTTACTTTAAGATTTTAATAGAATTTCAACCAAATGGCTTCTTTTGAAAATATTAAGTTATATTTATGGGTCTAATTGTCATTTCATATATTTTTTAACAATATAGATACATAATCTGAACCTGTCGCCAATTTTGACCAAGATCTGTAACTCCCAAAGTTACTTTTTGATTAAGATGATATTACACCATGTAATAAATTGATAAAATGCATGTGCAACTCTTGCACTTTAGTAAAATTTAATGACATTTTCCAAAAAATTAAATTTTGGCCTTTAGGAAATTAATTTGCATTTTTATTCAATTTTTAATCCCCCAAATCATTCACTGAAACATTTCCAACATGTACATGCATACCGCTGATCTCGGATTTCTAAAATACTGAAGACGGTCAGCGAAGTGTACATTTGTTGAGGCACACATCAACATAAAACTACAAAAAAAAATATAATAATAAATAAATAATAAAATAATAATAATAAATAATTGAATTTCGTTGTATCGGGTGACAATATCATTATTATTTCAAACACATCTCTTATAATTTTCAGGTTGTTTAGGCAAAAGGCAATGAATTTATGAAGATTTAGGCATTGCGCGTAATGCTATGACTTGACACCATGGTAAGTACATGTATATAAAAAACTATTGTAGAAGTATACAGTTCCAATAGAAATGGATGCGGGTTTCTTTTGTATCCTCAGCAAAACAGCTGTATTTTTAATATGCTTTCAGAAAAAAGGCTTCATTCAGTATTGCCAATGCTTTCTCATTCCAACAAACTCTTTTAAATAGTCGTACAATGCTGTAATTTTCATTGAAACATTTTGTGATACACAATTCATCGATAAACATTTAAAGTAAAACAAACCACAAAATGTCTGTTGGATGTAGATTGCGTAAAACCGTAGTGCTTTTAGAACAATCGTAGGATTTAGTTAGGTTTTTGTCAAAAATGGTTTGCGTTGGGGTTCTTTGCACCTACATGTAATCCAAAATAAGGCTTATGCACTTATTTAAATGAATGTAAATTAAAACTTTTTTAAATGACTGTATTGATGATCCACTGCTTGTAAAATAAGTAAAATGCAGCATGCAAACAAGTATAAGGGTAGTGCTTTTTTACCTATTTTAATATCCGGTTGAGATAAGGGTTGTTTGCACTCAGTTCAATATTTGTAAAGCTTAAATTTAATTTTTAAATGTCCATATTTACGGACCATATTGATGCTTGTCAAATAAGTCGGATAGTTGATGTTCACCGATAGTATCACAAATAAACACAACAAGACTTAAATGCTCGACAATCTTGGGGAGTTCCAATCGTGTTTGCCAGTCTGTTAACGTTTGGCTGGGTCTGGACCAAGACTTGAAAGTGGGTAGTGACTGTTCTTTCTCCAAGCACTCGGTATTACGAAATGGAAGTCAAGATTCTTTCGGATGGGAACATAAAATAAACGAGGTAGGCGTGGCACGATAAAGAATACTGCTGTATAATGCCATCAGCGCAACGCACATAAAAATTTCTGCTCTTTCGCCTACAGCTGGCGACGTCTCGATATAAGTAAAATATTTTTGACTGGGACGTTAATCACCGTTAATCACGTTTGACATGGTTGTTACCGATACAAGATATTTACTTACATTTTTTTCTCTGGTTTATACTCTATAGTATAAACATCTTATCAAGGTTTTTTTCATAAAATATTCACAGATTTTAAATTATACTTTTTTTTTAAAGTCATGTGCTAAGTTCCTATCTCTACTACTTCACATGTCAAATATGTAAGAGAAAAAAATCAGATAAGGGTAAAAGTAATTATAAAAAACGCACTTTGAGCACACTAAGACTTCAGGGTAATGCATTTTATGTGAACATCTTTACATCATGAATGGTTGAGTAACTGTTTTGAACAGCGTAAAAACTACAATGTGATACGATGAATAATACATATCTGAAAAAACAACATTTATTTTTGCAACGTGGGTGTCATCTTATGTAAGTAAATTGACACTTATCATTTAAGTAATATTCTATCCATAACAAAATCTACACCAGAATGAAACTTCAATCCCCTGAAACAAACTTCGCCCCGCGGAAAGTTAAAACTTTTTACCGCCGATACTATTTGCAAAAAAAAGAATGAATCTCAAAAAGCCAAGTGATGCGCCTATAGGAAAAATGCGAAGAAACAAGGTGAAACCTTTGGGAGACCTCTATATCCCAACATCGACTTGAGGCCAGATGCAAATTAATTTTAGCCTTACGTACCTATATAAAACATAACGTAATAAAGACATCTTAAAATTGTTACTAGGAAAAAAAAAGGGGTAATGTGTTTCATCTTATCCCCAAATTTCAATGCCAGCGCATCCCTCTCCATCAACCAAAATTTGTAAAACAAAAGATAAAATAAAGACGTTTTGGAAGTAAAAAATCTTTGATGTAGAGGAATGCGCTTTTTGTGTATTAACTGAAAAACACGGTTATTTCCATCAACATTTTCGTATTTGTATGAAAGTATACGGAATGCAGTATTCTGAAATGTATGTTTAAACACATAATGTAATGATTTATCAAACTTTTAATATTCAAACCCGTTTCGTTCTGGTACTCTCTTTTGGATGTTTAAAGTGTAAATATTATTGTAACAAATTTAAACTTTTGAATTCTAAAGGCGGATGCGTCGGCTTTTTGAGAATCCTAACTTAGCCAGAAGAAAGTAAACAAACTTCAGCCCGCTTAAAGTAAACAAACTTCAGCCAGCTTAAAGTAAAATAAACCTTTAACCCGCTGAAATTAAACAAACTTTAACTTGCAAAAAGGAAATAAACCAATCCGCTAAAAGTAATCAAATCAGGCCGACCAAAGTAAATAAACTTCAGACCACTGAAAGTAAAAACAAACCAGTTTAAAGAAAGTAAATAAACTTCAGACCAATGAAAGTAAAAACAAACCAGTTTAAAGAAAGTAAATAAACTTCAGACCACTGAAAGTAAAAACAAACCAGCTAAAAGAAAGTAAATAAACTTCAGACCAATGATAGTAAAAACAAACCGGTTTAAAGAAAGTAAATAAACTTCAGACCAATGAAAGTAAAAACAAACCAGTTTAAAGAAAGTAAATAAACTTCAGACCAATGAAAGTAAAAACAAACCAGTTTAAAGAAAGTAAAAAAATTCAGACCAATGAAAGTAAAAACAAACCAGTTTAAAGAAAGTAAATAAACTTCAGACCAATGAAAGTAAAAACAAACCAGTTTAAAGAAAGTAAATAAACTTCAGCCCACTGAAAGTAAAAACAAACTAGTTTAAAGAAAGAAAATAAACTTCAGACCAATGAAAGTAAAAACAAACCAGTTTAAAGAAAGTAAATAAACTTCAGACCAATGATAGTAAAAACAAACCGGTTTAAAGAAAGTAAATAAACTTCAGACCAATGAAAGTAAAAACAAACCAGTTTAAAGAAAGTAAATAAACTTCAGACCAATGAAAGTAAAAACAAACCAGTTTAAAGAAAGTAAATAAACTTCAGCCCACTGAAAGTAAAAACAAACTAGTTTAAAGAAAGTAAATAAACTTCAGCCCACTGAAAGTAAAAACAAACCAGTTTAAAGAAAGTAAATAAACTTCAACCCACTGAAAGTAAAAACAAACTAGTTTAAAGAAAGAAAATAAACTTCAGACCAATGAAAGTAAAAACAAACCAGTTTAAAGAAAGTAAATAAACTTCAGACCAATGAAAGTAAAAACAAACCAGTTTAAAGAAAGTAAATAAACTTCAGACCAATGAAAGTAAAAACAAACCAGTTTAAAGAAAGTAAATAAACTTCAGACAAATGAAAGTAAAAACAAACCAGTTTAAAGAAAGTAAATAAACTTCAGCCCACTGAAAGTAAAAACAAACTAGTTTAAAGAAAGTAAATAAACTTCAGACCAATGAAAGTAAAAACAAACCAGTTTAAAGAAAGAAAATAAACTTCAGCCCACTGATGGTAAAAACAAACCAGTTAAAAAGAAAGTAAATAAACTTCAGCCCACTGAAAGTAAAAACAAACCAGTTTAAAGAAAGTAAATAAACTTCAGCCCACTAAAAGTAAATCAAACCAGTTTAAAGAAAGCAAATAAACTTCAGACCAATGAAAGTAAAAACAAACCAGTTTAAAGAAAGTAAATAAACTTGAGACCAATGAAAGTAAAAACAAACCAGTTTAAAGAAAGCAAATAAACTTCAGCCCACTCAAAGGTAAAAACAAACCAGTTTAAAGAAAGAAAATAAACTTCAGACCAATGAAAGTAAAAACAAACCGGTTTAAAGAAAGTAAATAAGCTTCAGACCACTGAAAGTAAAAACAAACCAGTTTAAAGAAAGTAAATAAGCTTCAGATCACTGAAAGTAAAAACAAACCAGTTTAAAGAAAGTAAATAAACTTCAGACCACTGAAAGTAAAAACAAATCAGTTTAAAGAAAGTAAATAAACTTCAGCCCACTGAAAGTAAAAACAAACCAGTTTAAAGAAAGTAAATAAACTTCAGCCCACTAAAAGTAAAAACAAACCAGCTAAAAGAAAGTAAATAAACTTCAGACAAATGAAAGTAAAAACAAACCAGTTTAAAGAAAGTAAATAAACTTCAGCCCACTGAAAGTAAAAACAAACCAATTAAAACGAAAGTAAATAAACTTCAGACCACTGAAAGTAAAAACAAACCAGTTTAAAGAAAGTAAATAAACTTCAGACCAATGAAAGTTAAAACAAACCAGTTTAACAGTTTTGAGAGTAAAAAAACTTCAGCCCACTGAAAGTAAAAACAAACTAGTTTAAAGAAAGTAAATTAAATACTGTCCGCTGATGGTTAACAAACGTCATCCAACTGATAGTAAACAAACTTCACCCAACTGATAGTTAACAAACATCACCCAACTGATAGTTTACAAACGTCACCTAACTGATAGTTAACAAACATCACCCAACTGATAGTTTACAAACATCACCCAACTGATAGTTAACAAACATCACCCAACTGATAGTTAACAAACATCACCCAACTGATAGTTTACAAACATCACCCAACTGATAGTTTACAAACGTCACCTAACTGATAGTTAACAAACATCACCCAACTGATAGTTTACAAACATCACCCAACTGATAGTTAACAAACATCACCCAACTGATACTTAACAAACGTCACCCAACTGATGGTAAACAAACTTCACCCAGCTGATTAGTAAACAAACGTCACCCAACTGATAGTTAACAAACATCACCCAACTGATAGTTAACAAACATAACCCAACTAATAGTTAACAAACATCACCCAACTGATAGTTAACAAACATCACCCAACTGATAGTTTACAAACGTCACGCAACTGATAGTTAACAAACATCACTCAACTGATAGTTAACAAACTTTATACAACTGATAGTAAAAAAATTATATACAACTGATATTTAACAAACTTTATACAACAAACTTTATACAACTGATAGTTAACAAAAATTTTCCTCAAACAAAACATTATTGTTTTAGTTTAAAATGAGAACATGTTTTCAAAAGTTGTCAACCTCGATAGTAAATGGAACTGTTGGGGGCTTTGAGCTAAGCTACAGTAACAGTTCCACTAGACTAAGTCTCAAGATAAATGGACAACAGTTTTGGTAAAAAAACCCTAAGAAATTTCTGTTCTATTTATTATTATAATCAGTATTATTTATACCATATTTTAAAAAGTCAGTTTGGTAGAACTGTTTTAATTCTTTAAATAATTTTCTGATTTTATTTTTCTTAAGAAAATAACAATTTTGCTCTAAATTTCATAAACATGGTTTTAAATCGTTTTATAATCCAAATATATCAAACGATCATTTACGGCGGATCAGTAGAATCAACCGTTCGGCAAAAATATTTGGAATTATACTTCAAAAGTCAACTGCACGATTTGAGTTTAGTCAGGTAATAATAATAATAATAATGATAATAATAATAATAATAATAATAAGTAATAGTAGTAGTAGTAGTAGTAGTAGTAGTAGTAGTAGTATTTATAATAATAATAATAATAATAATAATAATAATAATAATAATAATAATATTAAAAGTAATAATTATAAAATCTGATTCTTTTTTTTAATTTTCCTTAAACATTTGATTACTTGTCTGATTCTTACTTATCAGTGAAATTTCCAATTGTCCTCGGGAAGCTTTAATTACCGATTTTATTGGGCGAAAAAAAAAACGTTTTTCACAAAGCAAAACTGGTCATTAAAATTCATTTTAAGTTAGGTTTGCCCTTAGTATTAAGGTAAATCATATGCTCGAATGGAGGAAGTTTGATTAAAATGTTTACTTTTTGTTTTACTCTTAAAAAACTTTCAAATTTGGTGCACATGAACTTGGTGTAAATTAACGTCTTATAAAATGTCGTTTTAAAGTTCGTTGATATTTGTTAGATAATGTTAACGGGTCACTACATAATTAATACTCATCTCCGGCAATGGAAACTCTGGATAATTTCACATTTACGTGTTGCCTTACGATGTAATGAGATATTGGTTTTATTTATTTATTTATTTATTTATTTATTTATTGGTTGTGCTTTTCGGCTATAAGCTCTAGTATGTTTTACCTTTTATCCACGTTATTTTTCTACGAGGTTATGTTTCTAAAATAAGCTAAAAAGTTAATCTTAGGTATAGTCCATGTCTTTAACTTTCAAGGTTGAATGTGCTGATTAACACTGCTGTACAGTAATTAAAATGGATGTATGACCTATAAAAAGGGGACAATTGCATTGACCTGGGTCATTACTGACAATGGTAAAATGTCTTGACCTCTCGACTAATGGGACCAACACATTAAATATTGTTATTAAAGGTTTTTATAGCAAATAAGTAAATATATATATATATATATATATATATATATATATATATATATATATATATATATATATATATAAATTAATTAATATCATTAAAGGTTTTCATAGCAAATAAATAAATAAATCAATCAATCAATCAGTCTTGACTAGCTAATGGACCTACTATAATATCGAGAGAAGTGTACTTTTAATACATGTCCCTATTTTTACTTTTTCAAACAAAGTTTTTCGGTTAAATGATGTCCTTATTTTCAGACATGATTTTTTAATTTTTATGACCAGACGAAATCATAAAAAATTATCAATTGACAAGTTAAACAAGTACAACTTTAATTCTTACTTTGAAATTTTCGATTTATGATTATAAAAACCCTGAACTTTTACCTTTCAAGACATATTTCACAATTTTAGTAAACGATTGCAAATACATTGTGCACCTTAGTGCAGGCATATTATTTTGTGATTGACATGAGAATTTTTAGCAAACACAAACACGCTTTAAGTATACTAAGTTCAGTTCGCGCGAACTTGGCGATTTATCGTTTAGTTTCATAAAAGTGAAATCTGATTATATTTGAAAATGGTGACATCAAACAAGTAAAATGATAATATATAAATTGAAACCGGATTAGAGAACAAATCCCGACCCGGAAAATAAATGTGTGACCATCTTTTCATATTTCAGTCTTTCCCAAACAAGTAATAAAAATTAAATTGATAAAATCTTCTAAAACACGCATAACTGTTATTCACGATTTAAATTCATCATATTTCCGCTTCATTTCACATAAGGTAAAAAAGAAACCTTCAAAGCAATCGTCTGCAAATGAAAATAGGCAAACAGACCTCGATACTATATAAAGGTGTGTGTCAAGGATAATTCGTATGCAGTCGTCTGCATTTGTGTTTATGCCTGTGTATTAGACAAAACAGTACCGGTTACATTAAAAAAATAAGTACATCAGTCATAGATATATAAATTTAATTGTTTTTATTATTTATTGGTAAGTTGATGGTTCGAATCCAGACGGAGACTATAAAATTCTATAAAAAGACAAAAAATAATATTTATGGTCAGGTTTAAAATCTAGGTGCATCATTTCACAATGTGCGTGTCACGAGCAAACCCATTTCCGAAATGTACATTGTAAAGATTTATTATTGAGCATTGTGTGTGGTAACTTCATAAACAGCTGCCGATTGCAGTGAAATAGCGATTGTCATTGATGTAAATTTATGACACGCCAACATGTGAAAAATTCGTGATATTGATATTATATTGTTTATTTCTATCTACCTATACGCATGTATCTTAATATATATATATATATATATATATATATATATATATATATATATATATATATATATATATATATATATATATATATATATTCAAAAGTAAATATTTAAAATTAAAAATTTACCTTGATTTCTATTTTCAGGAACTACCATGCAGACTGATAATTTTGCTGTTTCATGGCATCGTATTTGTGTCAGCGGTTATGATAGGTATAACAATAGTTTCACCTTTTTCTCTCTTTTTGTAAAAATGCGGAATAAAAAACAACAACAACAAACAACAACAACAACAACAACAACGACTTAATACTCATACACACAAAAATAAAATCCGATTATGAGTAAATATCATCTATTGAAGCCGTTCCCAAAGGTTGAGAGAGAGAGAGAGAGAGAGAGAGAGAGAGAGAGAGAGAGAGAGAGATATGTCATTTTCATCTGTTTTAAGCATAACGTATTGCTCTATTTAGTTTTGTAAAATTAAAAAAGTTTAAAATGCATGTAAACATGTTTATACTTAAATAACAAATATTATTATCTTGAGGCTAAACAATTTTCATTCACTCTGTTAACAGTCTTTTATAAAAAGGTTGTAATTTACAGTGTAAACAAGTTTATAAATATCGTGTGACTGCATTGAAGGGAATTTCCCTTAAACCGTCAAATGGTCGGTTTTCTTATACAACAAACCCGTTATGATGAATGTCTTACATGGTGGCCTTTTAAGTTGTTATCCCGGAACTAGCCTTTATACGTCACAGATAATAAACATGAAACTGACCGGTAACATTGGAATAAAATTTGTTGGTTTATGGGATAAAATCACAGACGCCTGTTTCTGATATTAAAATTTGAAAGACCCCTTGACACTACCATAACACAAGGTCTTCAACTTGCGCTATCCTAGTTTTTGATAACCTTGGTTCGGTTTTTTTTTTTTTTTTTTTTTTTTTTTTTTTTTTTTTTTTTTTTTTTTATTTATTTTAATTGCCGGGTGGGCAATAAAATAATAAATGAATACCTCTCAAACCTACATGCATTGCTCTAGAAGTTGTTGAAGTCGCTTTCTCCAAACTATATAAGACTAGTTAAATTGTTGACCGAACCTTGTATCACTTTCCATTTCCCACTTCAAATGACAATCCTCAGTCCGTGCTGAATCACGCTGAACGTTCTATTGACGATTGCCAAAATATGAATTTATCTAAAAAGTAAGATATTAATTGAACAAACTACCTCCATATCACCAGATGGACAATTTTTTAGTAGTAACTTACTTTTTTATATTGCCGTGAAAGTATGTCTATATAAAGTGAATTTCGTGAAAGTTTGCCCTCTTTTGGGGTGTTTCAAAATGATATGCTGCTAAAAATTATGCAGATTCAATATTTTTTATTACGTCTGTACCATGGAGGTTATAATTACA
This sequence comes from Tegillarca granosa, assembly GCA_029721355.1. Classification (NCBI taxonomy): domain Eukaryota; kingdom Metazoa; phylum Mollusca; class Bivalvia; order Arcoida; family Arcidae; genus Tegillarca; species Tegillarca granosa. The sequence goes on along the minus strand of CM056609.1, from coordinate 20,196,469 downwards.
TGTATATTTTATACATTACCATTATTGATTGATTAACTGTATATGTAAGTAAAAAATAATCAAAGATATTTCATATATATTGAGATGTCACCAGCTATAGGCGAAATGGTAGAAATTTTTGCCTTTACGGTGTGCTCAGGACAAGGAGGGGTCTTTACCTTGTCACTCCTGTGGTGAAACGGAATATCAGTTTTTAAGGTCCCCTCGAAAGGGTCCCGTGACTTTTAGTTCTAAATACCGAGTGGTTGTGAAAGAACAGTCACTGCCTAGTTTCAAGTCCGACATCCCATATACGAAGAGAGGACTCAACGAACTAAGCTACGGTATTGATTAAATTAATTATAACACCTATATAGTTTGAGTTTCGATTTTTAAGAAGAAATGACAAGATTTATTCTTTTTTTCACATTGTAAAAATACTTAAATCATTTTCAGTTTCTGTATCAAATCAAATACTTTTTTAAAAAATATATTCTTAAGTGATATTGAAATTACTTTTTAATAACAATTAACTGTTAATTAGTCATATCAACTGATAGTTTGAGATTGTAATTTAAAGAAATGACAATATTATTCACTTTTTATTCAAAATGAAAAATACTTCAAACAATATTCATTTCTGCATCAAATATATTTTTTGAATGATATTAAATTTGACAAATTCACACAAAATAAAAGGTAAATTTGTCAGATAAATCTCAAGAAAACAGAGGTAGACTATAATTACTAAAACAAAAATTAAGACCAATGTTTAGAGACACGAGTAATTAAAATGGAGAGAATCGGAGAGACCTCGTGTTAAAGGCACGGTCGACCGCTCATCACTTCTAACCTCACCTCTCTCTCTCTCTCTCTCTCTCTCTCTCTCTCTCTCTCTCTCTCTCTCTCTCTCTCTCTCTCTCTTGACCGCTCATCACTTCTAACCCCCACCTCTCTCTCTCTCTCTCTCTCTCTCTCTCTCTCTCTCTCTCTCTCTCTCTCTCTCTCTCTCTCTCTCTCTCTCTCTCAAAACAGTTCTATATAAATACTCGCCTATGTAACACCCACTACTCAATCAGACAAAAACATAGAGGAATGCTTTCTGCGTTGTTAAATTTAAGAATCTTACTATGCATAATTTAAACAAATATTACTTACATAAATTTCAGGCTTTTCAAATATGTTTTCACTGCATACATTTTAAAATATTTCCTTTCTACGAGAAGTTAATCTTAACTAATGAAAAAGTCGTTTCCTTTTTTATAATAAATTTATTTTCATATAAATAAGATTATTTTTACTTACTTATAAAAAGGCAAATATTACAAATTCTGTGCAGAGTCAAGTTGCCTGATTCATTCATGACGTCATCAATGACGTCACAAAAACGGTTAAGTAATGAAATAGTAAAAGTCGACTGACAGAATTGTGTTTTTCTGTTTTTGTATATGCAAAAAATTGAATAAGATTCATAAAAAAGATTTCATTTTCTCAGAATGAATTTCTCAACAAAATATATGTGTGAAATGTACAAAATGCAGAAGCAAAAAAAAATTATTCTTTAGGAAATGACATAATATTCCAAAAAGTTGTACAAAATTGGATATGATAATATATCTTACTTAAAATCCGTTTAAAGACATAGATATTGCTTTGGGGGCATTGTTATTTTCTAGTTGTTCAGTAAGCCTCGGTAAGAGGTAGGTCTTGAGTTCAAACTCCGGCCGGGTCATACAGAAAACCTTTAAAATTGAGATGCTGCTTCCTCGCATAGCGCTCATCATTGAAAGATTGACTTGTCCACTCGGTGTAAATATAATGTGAGTCGGAGGATGAATTACTTTTATGTAGCGTATTGACTCTGTAAGCTAGCACGTTTAAGACACGCTGGATTTCGACTGGTAAAAGACAGGCTATAAAGCACATTTGCATGCAAATCTTGCGCATTCACAAACTTAGAATTATCCTTAGGCCACCATAGCAAATAGCTAAAGAAATTGCTCATGCGACGTTCAAAACATTAATTAAGATAAAAAAGAAAAGAAGGAATATGTCTGGAGATTAAGTAGCATAGTAATCCAAAGCGCCGAGCTGTAGTATAAGCTCTTTGTGAGAGCAGATCTCTCAGTAACAGGTCGGCAGTTTTTGTCGGCCTCAGTTTGTAACCGCTTTGTCTAGCTTTGTCTGTTTCCGTCATCTATTTGTATTTTATCTTTGTTCCTGTTGTACAATTTTTCACTTACAATTTTGTACCAGTTGATAATTTTCTTTATGTATTGTTTTCAGACTGTCCTGATGATTGGGTAACAAATAATTTAGAACAAAACTGTTACAAGTTTGTATCATATCCAAAGTTAACATACGAAGAGGCGGTTTCATATTGCATCGTAAGTAATAACGACACAGGTAATTTTTCACAGTATCTTTATCTGCCTTCATACATATAGGTTTGAATTCCGATTGGGCAGATAAGTTCACTTGCTGAAGATCGGTGTTTGTTTTTCGGGAACTCCGGTTTCCTTTACCATCTCGGATAAGACCGTTTTTATATAAGTAAAACAACCTCAACTGGTATGTAAAACACAATTATTGAACTCCGATCCTTCTTTTAATTCATTAGTTTTTATGCCATTTTTGGAAGTCAATATCAATGCCATGTGTTGATTTTGAATTTCTACTAAAATAAAACATTTAAAATCAGCACATGCAACTAGTTGTCACATACTGATTTTGAATGTATTATTTAAGTAGAAATTCAAAATTCGCACATTGCATCATTAATCTTAATATTATCTTAAGACTTACTTAACTATGACTTAGTACAATCATGCCGCATAGATGTACTTGTTGATTTTAGAGAAACAAAATGAAAGAAATTAGGTTAACATCCTTTACCATGTAATAGTCATAAAAATGTGAGAACCAGTTTTATTTAGACTTGAATCGAATCTTGCAATAACGGTTGATAAACATCTTACTCAAGACTTTACGTAGAAGATTCGAATCAATTTATATAACTAATTAAATCAAAGCATAACTTAGTAAGAATGTTACTTGAATTACTATCTGATTCACGTCTGATATAGCACTACTTTTTTAAGGTATTAGAAGATAAATCAAAACAGTCTCTATCATGTCAGACCGCTGCGGTAGCTCAGTTGATAGAGTGCTTGCTCCGTAAGTGGAAGGTCGTGGGTTCGAACTTTGTTCGGGTCTGACCCAAGTCTTAAAAGTGGGTAGTGACTGTTCTTTCGCCAAGCACTCGGCATTACGAAATGAAAGTCACGGTTCTTTCGGGTGGGAACTTAAAATAAACGAGGTCCCGTGTCACGTCAGGCGTGGCACGATAAAGAACACTGCTGTATAATGCCATCAGCGCAACACACTGGCAAAATTTCTACACTTTCGCCATTAGCTGGCGACGTCTCGATATAAGTGAAATATTCTTGACTGGGACGTTAAACACCATTACTCAACTCAACTCTCTATCATGTCAAATACTGTTATAACATATGTATTTAGTCGTAATTAACTGACACCAACATATATGCGATTCAGCTTGAGTATAAAATGCAGAGTGTTTAAAATTCCTTACGGGGATTCAATATATAGTGAAACACAACCACACTTAATCCGGAATTACACCGCTGTAATAATCATTTGGTCGGGTGTCAAATTTCATTTTGTTTGATTGTTAATGTTTTCCACATCTAGTATTTTATTCCTATTTTTGAAATGTTGTTTTTCTTATATTACATTTAGGATAAAGGTGCTTACATAATCAGTATAAATTCAGCTGAAGAACATGCATTTATCAACAACTGGCTACAGGCAAATGATGTTATCCTCAGGTAAAAGACATGAAGAGATTATATTAAAATAACACATTCTATTATAAATTTTTGAATTTTTCATTAAGAAAATTCAAAAAATTATGATATGACACTATTCAACAGTAACAGTTGGACTACGTTGGAATAGTCACAAAACACGAACATTTTTACAATAAAATATTAACATTGAGAGAGAGAGAGAGAGAGAGAGAGAGAGAGAGAGAGAGAGAGAGAGAGAGAGAGAGAGAGAGAGAAAATTGCGAGGTTAGTATTAGTATTGACAGGTCATCTTTTGTAGCTCTTGTTGACATAACATAAGTAGTCAATATCCATTTGTTTTGTCATTACAAGGTATAAAAGAGACATTTTCAAAAAGATTTTTTTATTTGGTTTTTCTGCACATGCAAATTGATTTTGGATAGTTTATTTTTCGAAATTGAGCTCTGTCTTTTAGGTTCTTATTTTAGTGAGCTTTCTTTAGATAAGATTTGCATTTCATAATCCTTCATTATTAATTTAAACTGGTTAAAATCCATGTTGGTAGTGACAAAGATTTATATTTTGCAATACATATACTAAGATATTAGATCTAATGTTTTGAACGGAAAATGGAAAACTTGCCAAGCTGAAGAAATTTAATGTCTGTATTTCAATGTGCGATTTTATTGTTCTTATAACTTTATTTTACGACTTGAAATGTGACATATAGTATTAATTCTCCCATCCCCCCCCCTACGTTTGACATAATAATTTCCAATGGAAGAAACGGTGGTAGAAATTTCTATCTTCACCTCCTCGTGCTGTTTATCTTCACCTCCTCGTGCGGTCGGAACTACTTTTTTTAACTTCTCGTAACTTCCTCCACTGACAGGAGCAAGTTTAATCACAATTTATTTCAATAATATTATTAAAATGTTTTTCTGTTATAATTTTTCCTGTTTTCATGTTGCAGCCAAGCTAATTTTCACGTTATTTATGCACTACATACTATTTGCGGAATAAGATGTACTTTTTAGTATAGCCATATCTTATATAGGTTAAGCTGCGGTGTAATACATTTTCTAAAAATACTCCCCGACAGCTGATCATTCATGATTGTTTTTTTCCCTTTTTAAAGTGATTATGTAAGAATTCCCTTTTTTCAGCATACCGCTAATTTAGACGGTCATTTAAGAGATAGGAATGTCTGTTAGCATTCGTGTTTTGGGTTAAATTTGCCCAAATTGTTAATGGGATGGGAGAAAAAGAATCAATATATGTGTCAGTGGTAGATAGAGGTATCCCACCCTCGTGGGCAGATTTGTTGTGTCTTGAACTCGGCAAAGCCTCGTTCCAGACACAAAATCTGCCCACTCGGGTGGGATACCTCTATCTACCACTGACGCATATGATAGATTCTATTAGTCTCTCTCTCTCTCTCTCTCTCTCTCTCTCTCTCTCTCTCTCTCTCTCAGAAGAGTTTCATACTGTTTTTTTTAATATTTGTCTTTAAAACGCGTCAAATGCAACATAGTTACACAAATCTTACATCAAAGTTTACGTGTATCGTTTGTAATTTCTTCCGTAGAAACAAATGGTACACCAGTGGATATCTCCCGCCTGGAACTATAAATTTTATATGGGAAGGCGACAACTCCAACTATGGATTTACTTTTGATAATAACCAGCATTGGGTGACAAATATTGAAAGGAAGCGAGGAAACAGGATTATGTACGAATTTGATGGTGAGCTATTCATATACATTATTTGGAAATAAATAGTGCATTTTTTTTTCTTTTGACAAATATATAAAACAAATACCTGTTAAATTTTGATGTGTAATATGTCCACATTTGGGAAAATCATTACTCATCAATGACACTAGGGGCCGGACAGTTTGATGGACCAAAAATACAGCTAAGGAATGCTTTGTATAAGGGAACAATCCTTAGTTTCAAAAATTAAGACGGCTGGGAATTTTGCTTAATGGTATATCTTCTAAAAGCACAAATTACAAAATCTTATGGCATAATATCCATTTGTATAGTGGATAAGAAAATGTTTTGGAATTGAGTCAGTATCTATACCTCTTACCATGCTTCTTAACATCCGGCACTTCAGTGGCCAAATGGTCTAAAGCGCGCACTTGGTGATCGAGCGTATTACACCATGAGTGCAGATAAATAAGCGAGATAAGTTTATCATTTTACTTTCTGGAAATTCTTACACTTCGGTTTTCTCTACTATCCCAGAAATGATTGTCTCTATATAAGTGAGAAAAAGCTTTATTAGGTTGTAATACAATATTAGTAAACTAACGAACGATTTTACATTCACAAGGGTCTTAAACGTTTTCAGTTTTCATCTACAAGTATATTTATTTATTTACTTATTTATTTATAGAAAACAAAGGTGGTTTCTAAACATAAAACATTTTATTTATTTATTTATTTAATTATCTATTATTTATTTTTAATTAATCAATTAATTAATTTATTTATAGAAAACAAGGTGGTTTCTACACACTTAAACCTTATTTATTTATTAAATTATCTATTTATTTATTTTTAATTTATATATATTTATTTAGTTATAGAAAATAAGGTAGTTTCTACACACTAAAACCTTATTTATTTATTTATTAATTTATCAATCTATTTTTAATTAATTAATTAATTTATTTATTTATAGAAAACAAAGGTGGTTTCTACACACATTTTTTTATTTATATATTTGATTAAGGTTATAACTATGGTTGGGATTTGACTTATGGAAACAAAACAATGGGTTTTATCTGTGAAATTAATCAAATGGATGCTGACAGAATTATCAGCGAGAGACGAGACTACAGTAAGTATCAGCGAGAGACGAGACTACAGTAAGTATCAGCAAGAGACGAGACTACAGTAAGTATAAGCGAGAGACGAGACTACAGTAAGTATCAGCAAGAGACGAGACTACAGTAAGTATAAGCGAGAGACGAGACTACAGTAAGTATCAGCAAGAGACGAGACTACAGTAAGTATCAGCGAGAGACGAGACTACAGTAAGTATCAGCGAGAGACGAGACTACAGTAAGTATAAGCGAGAGACGAGACTACAGTTAGTATCAGCAAGAGACGAGACTACAGTAAGTATAAGCGAGAGACGAGACTACAGTAAGTATCAGCAAGAGACGAGACTACAGTAAGTATCAGCGAGAGACGAGACTACAATAAGTATCAGCGAGAGACGAGACTACAGTAAGTATCAGCGAGAGACGAGACTACAGTAAGTATAAGCGAGAGACGAGACTACAGTTAGTATCAGCAAGAGACAAGACTACAGTAAGTATAAGCGAGAGACGAGACTACAGTAAGTATCAGCAAGAGACGAGACTACAGTAAGTATCAGCGAGAGACGAGACTACAGTAAGTATCAGCGAGAGACGAGACTACAGTAAGTATCAGCAAGAGACGAGACTACAGTAAGTATAAGCGAGAGACGAGACTACAGTAAGTATCAGCCAGAGACGAGACTACAGTTAGTATCAACAAGAGACGAGACTACAGTAAGTATAAGCGAGAGACGAGACTACAGTAAGTATCAGCGAGAGACGAGACTACAGTAAGTATCAGCGAGAGACGAGACTACAATAAGTATCACCGAGAGACGAGACTACAGTAAGTATCAGCGAGAGACGAGACTACAGTAAGTATAAGCGAGAGGCGAGACTACAGTAAGTATCATCGAGAGACGAGACTACAGTAAGTACATGTATTTTACATTTGATTAAAATATTTTTTTCATCTTAAATAGAAGGTTTTGGCGTAAGCTTTCAAAATCACCACAAGACTTACGGGTTTCAACGCCTTTCATCCACTGAATCCAAGTTGGACAGAAAGTGCGAGAAAGTAAGCTTTTGTAGATTTTGGAGGTAGACGTTTTCTCTTTGTTTTCTGTTTTTTTTTTCCTTAATCATTCAAGACTATCCACATCGGTTCAAGTTATCGAAGAACATTACTGTGGGTCAAAACACAATGAAAAAACATAAATATGGCAATTAGATGAAGACAGGTTTATAAGTATGCAAGAAAATTTAAGCATTTTCGTTCGTAAATTTATACTGTCGTGTTAGAAATATAAAAATTGTGAAAATTGACAATTGATCTCGAATTAAACTTTGATAAAGTTTACGTCAAGAAGTACGTTTTGGGAATTTTTTGTTATTTTCCAAAGTTATTTTTAATATCTTCTTGACTAGTATTCGTATAGGTGACTGGTTCCAAATATATTTATTTTTACTGTAACTTTTAAAGACGAACTCGACAGATTCATAGAATGAAACATAGAATAATAAATATGTAGTTAACAACAGCAAAAAAATATTTTGTTTTTTTAATTGTAAATTGTGAAGAGCTTAAGGATTTTGAAAATGAAAATAGAAAATGAAAAAACATAAACATTATGTCATTGACAATTTGACATTAGCAAAAAAAAAAAAAAATAAATAAATAAATAAAAATAAAAATAAAATAAAAAATACATACATAATTAAATAAATACTAGTAATTAAAATACAAAAACTAATAAAGCACAGAAAGTATTTGTAAGAAGTGCTAGAAAAATTTAACATACATTTATATCGCTAGGTACTTAGTTATCGATTGCGGAGGAAAACTTGATGTAATAAAGAAAATGACGGCGATTTTGATGCCATTTTGAACATTTATTCTTAACTTTAAGTTTTAAAAACAGTTGTTCGAAATAATTGTGATACATTCTACATTGCATTTGATTTAGTAAATTGTTCAGTTGTAAATTATTATTTTTTTCTTTTTTGAGTTAATATGTTTACGTTGCATTTACAGATTATGGCAGTCCGGTATATGATATAAAAGATGTGGAGTATGGTCCGGCTTTTACCATATTTCCAGAGGACATAGTAATGATACCGAATGCAGTTCTGGTATATATTGATTGCAGTGCTGTAGGAAATCCTAAACCAACTTACAGATGGATCAAAGTGGAGGGTGACAGAGAAATAGAGGTCAGTCATCATTAAGAATAACCGCTCATGATAGACATTAACCGCTCATGATAGACATTAACCGCTCAACATAGAGATTAACCGCTCATCATAGACATTAAACGCTCATCATAGACTTTAACCGCTCATTATAGACATTAACCGCTCAACATAGAGATTAACCGCTCATCATAGACTTTAACCGCTCATCATAGACTTTAACCGCTCATTATAGACATTAACCGCTCATGATAGACATTAACCGCTCAACATAAAGATTAACCGCTCATCATAGACATTAAACGCTCATCATAGACTTTAACCGCTCATTATAGACATTAACCGCTCAACATAGAGATTAACCGCTCATCATATAGATTAACCGTTCATCATAGACTTTAACCGCTCAACATAGAGATTAACCGCTCATCATAGACATTAACCTCTCATCATAGAGATTAACCGCTCATCATAAACATTAACTGTTCAACACAGACATAAAAGGCTCATCATAGACTTTAACCGCTCATCATATAGATTAACCGTTCATCATAGACTTTAACCGCTCAACATAGAGATTAACCGCTCATCATAGACATTAACCGCTCATCATATAGATTAACCGTTCATCATAGACTTTAACCGCTCAACATAGAGATTAACCGCTCATTATGGACATTAACCGCTCATCATAAAGATTAACCGCTCATCATAGACTTTACCCGCTCAACAAAGACATCAAACGCTCGTCATAGACTTAAACCGCCCAACATAGACATTAAACGCTCATCATAGACTTTAACCGCACAACATAGACATTAACCGCTCATCATGGACATTAACCGCTCATCATAAAGATTAACCGCTCATCATAGACTTTACCCGCTCAACAAAGACATCAAACGCTCGTCATAGTCTTAAACCGCTCAACATAGACATTAAACGCTCAACATAGACTTTAACCGCACAACATAGACATTAACCGCTCATCATGGACATTAACCGCTCATTATAGAGATTAACCGTTCAACATAGACATTAACCGCTCAATATAAACATTAACCGCTCATCATAGAGATTAACCGTTCAACATAAACATTAACCGCTCATACTGTTACGGTTAGTTTGGTTGGTAAGATGTTGTTTTTTGTCACATCAGCGATATTACAGCTTTGATTTGCAAATACAATTTTTTCATCAATCTCAAAAATAATCTTCAAAAAATTCACGTTTCATTTTGTGTCATTGCGCACTTATAACAACCTTACGAGTACTACTGCAAACGTCTGGAGGAGTATCGACGTTAAACATCACCGACCACTAAGTCTATTATATCAGAACCAAGCCAACAAGTACAGGCAAGTCACTTTTCACTTGTTGTCCATGCTTAACTCTGCGGTAACCCCGTTAACGCCTTATCTGACAAAAGATAATCGTAATATTACTTGTTGTTACCAAGTGTTTTGTGATGTCCACTTCTCACTTGTCAACGCTTACCTCTGCGGGTAACCCCGTTAACGCCTTATCTGACAAACTATTTTTGTTGTATTACTTGTTGTTACCAAGTTTTTTTTGTGATGTTCACTTCTCACTTGTCAACGCTTACCTCTGCGGGTAACCCCGTTAACGCCTTATCTGACAAACTATTTTTGTTGTATTACATGTTGTTACCAAGTTTTTTTTTGTGATGTTCACTTCTCACTTGTCCATGCTTACCTCTGCGGTAACCCCGTTAACGCCTTATCTGACAAAAGATAATCGTAATATTACTTGTTGTTACCAAGTTTTTTGTGATGTTCACTTCTCACTTGTCAACGCTTACCTCTGAGGGTAACCCCGTTAACGCCTTATCTGACAAACTATTTTTGTTATATTACTTGTTGTTACTAAGTGTTTTGTGTTTTTTATGGACGAATCTATGAGACAAGTGTAAAAAATTGCTTGAATTTAAAAGCCGTCACTAGCACTCTTAAACTATAAGATTACCAGAGACACGTGTACGACGTACATTGGTAAATGTACATATGACCGGTTGCTTAAAAGCAGTTGTTTTTCGTCACTTCTGTTTAAAAATTATCAGAAACTATTAGATTTAATTATTTTTATAAAATTTCACTCGGTAAGTTCCTATTGCATTGTTTGAAAATTTCCAAATTTGACGAAGTTCGTTGGATTTCTTTAGGAACTTCTGTTTTCTTTAAAATCCATAACTTACACTCTCAATATAAATAAAGATCTGTACTGAGTTGTGAAGCAACATAAACCACTGTAATCTTAATGATTGTTACAGTATCTGGAAATAAACAGGTATGAAGAAAATCGATTTACTAAGAGAAAGATTGTTATAGGCTGTGATAAAATTATGTAAATTAAAAACGTTAATGAGTAACAGAGAAATATTATATATATATATATATATATATATATATATATATATATATATATATATATATATTTATTTGTCTATTCATTTATTATTTATTTATTTATTTATTTATTTATCTTTTTATCTAACTATTTATTCATTTATTTATTTATTTGTTTGTTTATTTATTTATCTGTTTTAAAGGTACTTATTTCAGAAATTATTTTCATTCTAGCTTACTTATGGAGCTGACCAAAGATATACCCTTACAAATGGAAAACTGACTATTCAGACACCAAAACCTTCAGATATAGGGCAATACAGATGTGAAGCTATGAATAAGTTTGGTAAAATAAGAACCAAAACAATACAGATGTCCTTCGGATGTAAGTATGACGTCATACTTTGACGTAAGAGGTTAAATATATCCCTCAGGGATTGTAAAAAATGTCATTCTAGGATTGAAAATACATCTGTGTTACTGCAAAATACGCGTGTTTTCTGTTTTAAAAGACACTTAGCAATTTCCAAGTTATTTTTTCGAAGCACATTCTTCAATTCTTGATTTGTTTATCATATCTTTAAGCATGGCAACTTTCACTCTTGTAATTTGCTACATATAGGAAAACAATATATATATATATATATATATATATATATATATATATATATATATATATATATATATATATATATATATATATATATTAAATCGATCTCTTCGAGCATGGAAAATATTGTGGAAAACTTACAAGTAACTGCCAGGCCTGCGCTTATTAAAGAGATACGGTTTGACGGAAATAGTGCAGACTTCTTTAACTTCAGATGATACCCGACGTTCTCATAATTATATACAGATAAATAGGTCAAGTATACGATTTTACACACAACAATTGTACAAATTATTAAACGGACATGAGTGCAATACGAGAAGAAATTGAATGTGAAATATGATTCATGTTTTAAACTTAATAGCGGAATAAAAATTTTTCTAGAAACATATAAAACAAAATGCACTAATAGAAAATCCGTTTTATTTTTTAAAACAAAATGCACCAATAGAAAATCCGTATTAAGTTTTTAAACAAAATGCACTAATAGAAATCCGTATTAAGTTTTTAAACAAAATGCACCAATAGAAAATCCGTATTAAGTTTTTAAACAAAATGCACCAATAGAAAATCCGTATTAAGTTTTTAAACAAAATGCACCAATAGAAAATCCGTGTTACTTTTTAAAACACAATGCACCAATCGGAAACCCGTATTACTTTTTAATAGAAAATGCACCAATTAAAATCCGTATAACATTTTAAAACAAAATGCACCAATAGAAAATCCGTATTACAAGTCTTTATAAAGTTATGCAGGAATCTAAAATCATTCAGCCTGCACTCAGTCATAACCTTGGCCTTTGTACAATATAACATTGAAGCAAAATGACAAATATTACATTGTAATGACTTTCTGAACACTATTTTCTTTGTTAGTCAATGCTTTTACTGAGGGATAATATAGTGTTTTTTCTTTTCAGCTTTAGGAGAGTTTTCCAATGTAAGGGATGCCCCATATAATACCCTGGCATATGATGGAGCGGCAGTTGAATGCAGTAGGATTTCCTACAATCCCGGTATGAAATTTTGCCAAAATGATTGATTTAATTTTGGTTTCTGAAAAGCTATCACACAGATTGTAGAAATAATTTTTCTACAGTAGATCATCTATTAATTCTGTAGAGTGACAGTAATTTTAATTTTGTTATAATAAATGAATGCACTGAACATTATTGAAAGACATGTCTTTTTTTTTTTTTTTTTTTTTTTTTTTTTGGTCAATTATAACTTTAATTAAATTGTTGACTTACGATTTGATAAACTGTTTTTATATATAACTTCTTTTTCAATTTTTAGGTTTCGGCAGTTTGTATGTTTTTTCCATAGTCAGTAACACACACAATTTAACCGCTCATTTTTTCAGCTGTTGCCTATTCCTGGAAACGTACTTTAGATAACAATGTCGTACAGTCTATATATACAGAAGTGACGCCACTTCTTTTTCAATTTTTAGGTTTCGGCAGTTTGTATGTTTTTTCCATAGTCAGTAACACACACAATTTAACCGCTCATTTTTTCAGCTGTTGCCTATTCCTGGAAACGTACTTTAGATAACAATGTCGTACAGTCTATATATACAGAAGTGACGCCACACATATTCGCATCACTGAATGGAAAGTTGTATTTTAGCGAGATTCAGAAGGTGGATGCCGGCGAATACTACTGTCAAGTAGATCTGTTTGGCTTATCTAGAAATGCTGTCGGGGCAGCACAACCACCCAGTAGAACAAGTTATCCTATTGAAGTCAGTGTTCAAGATCAAGGTATGTAATTTGGATTCATTTCATTTTGGAACTTTGGATTCATTAATTTTCAAATGTTTGACTTATTTTCCCCTATCAACATTTTCGGCCCCTTGTGTCACTGATAAGAAATGAATTTCCAAAATGTGCATTTCTGGCACATCAAAATTAATACAGGTATTTTTGTTAAAATTGTACATGTGAATCACTCAATAAGAGGAGTGATTGATTGATTTAATGGGGTTTACGTCCTAGCTAGTAAAGAATATTTCATTTATATCGAAACTTCACCAGCTTTTGCTACAGACCATTTTTTGGTGCGCTTAGAGCAATGTACATGGAGGGTTCATTAGCAATCTACACCTGCTGTTACATAAGGCATGAGTTTTCAAGGTCTCTTCCGAAGGACCCTGCGACGTTAATTGCTAAATGCCCAGTGTTTGGCGAAAGAACAGTCACTACCTATTTTCAAGCATTTATCAGACCCAGTAGGGGTTCGAACCTCGACCTTCAATATATGAAGCAAGTACTCTATGAACTGAGCTACTGTAGTGGTAAATGATCAGAGGTTGCGCTGGTGAGAATGTCACTTGATCAATACCCTGAATGTTTTAAAAATACCCGGAACAACATCGTTTTACAGAAAAAAAATATATGCGATTCCATATTTAGTCTTGAACGAACTGTTTTGGCATTACATGGAATGCTCATTGTCCTTATTGGAAATGAAGCTTAAAATAAGACTCACTGCCTATAAGATATATCTACATCCATCTTTGTGCAATATAAGCTTTTTCCTGTGTGTAGGTAAATGCAAACTGACAAGCCTTATCATTTTGACTTGATGCATATGTCATCAAAATTGTTCTGCAAAAAAGTGTTACAACTTTGCCAGCATTGAATTTTGAGCAATACTAATGTAGAGTGAATTTAACATCAATTACTTTTTGGTTAATTTTGTGTACATTTATTTGTTTACTTAAGCCGCTAAGCCAAACTGGGGTCCAAGTATACAGAACGATTTTATAGCTGTGTTCCCTAAACCACCACTTAGAGGACAAGATGTCCAAATGGAATGTTTTGCTTATGGATCGTAAGTTAAAATTTGCATTATAGTGTAATTTTTTTTTTCTTTTTTTTTTGATAACGAAAAGTGAAATCTTCTGGATATCATTGTGTACCTTGATTGTGAAAGTAAAGGACAATTGTAATGAGTCAATATTGGTAACATTTATATGTGGATAAGTTTAATGATATTATTGATCCATAAAAATTATATCACTTATTTAAAAAAGTCATTTCACATTTTGTGAAGGACACCGAGGTACAAAAAAGTCTTCCAGCAGCGAACTAAGTAACGTTTTCAAACAAGAATTTGTGAGTGTTTTTTTAAGCTTAGGCGCTTACGGAAGCTGAAAGCTTTAGATCATTTTGAAACCAAGACGCCTGGTTTGCTTTTATTAATCTCCATTGTTAAAGTTAAATAAATATTTTATTTTCTACAGAGCGAGAAATTACGAGACTTCCTGGTTATATTCCTGGAGAAGAGAAGGAGCCCCTTTACCAAAATCAGTTAAAATGTTAGATTTTAACAGAATCCTTATAATACCAAATGCACAGAAACATGACGAAGGAACCTACACGTGCTTTGTATCACGAAACAGCCAACAGACAGACAGCCGATCTGTAACTATCGTGCTATCAGGTAATTTTCTACCCACCGCATAAGACCACTGTGGTAGCTCAGTTGGTAAAATGCTCGCTCCGTAAGTAGGAGGTCGTGGATTCGAAACCTGACCGGGTCTGACCCAAAACTCGAAAGTGGATAGTGTCTGTTCTTTCGCCAAACACTCGACATTACGATATGAAGGTCACTGTTCAATCGGATGGGAACTTCAAAAAAAATAAGGTCCCGTGTCACGGTGGACGTGACACGGTAAAGAACTCTGCTGTATAATGCCATCAACGCAACGCACAGGCAAAATCTCTGCATTTTCGCCTATATCTTGCGACGTCTCCATATAGGTGAAATATTCTTGACTCAAAACATGATTAATAAAAAAAATTGATTTCAAAATTTAAAATTTATCTTTTCATAGAAGAAGTTGAAAACATATTTAGCAATGGGTTTTCTTTATCGGTTGTTTGGGAGGTCAATGTTACCCGGCCGGGTCTGACCAAGACTTGAAAAAAGTGACTGTTCTTTCGCCAAGCACTCGGCATTGAGAAATAAAAGTCATGGGGTTCCTGGAGTGAGACCTTAAAAACGTTCGTGACCTTTGAAGAACCCTCGCTGCATATTGCTCTAAGCGCAGTGCAAAGGTCAAAACCTTTGCCATTTCCTCTATAGCTGGTGCCGTCTCAAAATAAGTGAAATATTTTTGACTTATGAAACCCCATTAAGTCAGTCAATCGATGTGTATTAGTTGGTTTAAAATATCAGCAACCCTTTAAAGGGAGGTAACCAGTTTTAAAATCATCGTTAAATGTCTGATGTATGTACAAGATTGTCGATTGGTCGGTGGTAATGTTGTTTATCTTTGAATCAGCATTTTTCAGGTGATCTTAACGAGGTCAAGTTGATTAATTTCTAAGTATTTGTCTAAGAACAGGTTTGTGTATGCTTGAGAGGTGCAAGTGTGTGTAATGGCTAGCCTTTTACTAGCTCGCACTCATGGCTACTTTTTGTCACAGTGCTAGCCCACCGGCATAATATGACACATACAAGCTTACCACTCCGCAGTCACATTATCCTGGCACCAAGTCGATACTATATTCTAAAAATTGCAGAGCGCCAGGTGAAAAAGAGCGTTTCACATTTAAAGTCTTATGTTGGATGTCCAAATTAGCAACTAGCCTATGTAAAAATTTATTGACAAGTGTGAGTTTGATACCTATTTTTTCTGAACACTAATCTGTGAAAATTAATGAATATTATAGAAATTATGAAAGTTAAAAACTAGAGCTTTGAACATGAACATAACATGAATTAAACTTCAATTTGTTACATTTACAGCTAAGCCGTATTTCGTTATTCCCCTGAAAACCCAGCATTTGGATAGTGGTTCTACAATTAACTGGCGATGCCAGGCAAGTGGTACACCAGCACCACGGTATACATGGTTTAAAAATGGTGAAATGTTAACACCACAGCCTGATCTACAAATTAACAGAAATATTTTAACAATATCTAACGCTGATGCCAAACGCCACAGTGGAATGTACCAGTGCCGTGCCAGTAACGATCTTGGAGAAGCTTACAGTACTGCAGAAGTCAGAGTGTTATGTAAGTATGAAACTAAAAAAAGAGAATTTTTGTTTACTGTATGTAAATCGGGTAATTTTTGCGTCAGTTTACTTTCGCGAGTATCATTATTTGAAAATAATTGCGTATTTTATTTTTTTGTCATCAGATAAAATGGCCAATTTAAATGCATGTAAAATACAACAAAATTTACGCGACAATTAAAAGAACACTAAAATTTCCTTTCATGACTTACAGTGCATACTGGTGCATACTAATTACAAATTAAATAAATCTATCCAATAATAATATAATAACCAGAAACGGTTTGGTGTTAAAAACTCTAAGAAGCTTATTAAACTGTTTTTGTGACCAAATGACCCCGAGTGTCCAGTGTATTAAGTATCTTCTTCGCATCCCCGCCATTTTCCGGATAAGTAGTTGTAGACTCGAAAATGATTGTTTAGTAATCAAACATTAAAAGTTTATCCGTTACTTGACAAGGTTTTTTGACAACATTTAATACTTATGAAGCAAAAAAGACCACCAATAAAAGATTAACCCTGGTTTTATTGGAAATGTTCATTTACATCAAAGAAACGGAACTTATTGTGTTATTATTCAATAGATATGTAAACAAATAAATAAATGTTTCTTTATGTAGATCTGTAAGCATTTTATCCTAGATGGTTAAATAATTATAGTAACGTTACACGATTGTGTTTTGATTTTACTTCGCTTTTTTTTTTAACTTTTAAACTATTTTAAATTTGCTTTTAAGACCTTTTATCAAACAAAAACATACCGGTAAATGTTTAAATTACAATGCAAAGAGCCAGGCACTTTCCAACGGAGAAGTCATTGAAAGTTGCGGCCATGTGTCTTGTACAAGTAAAACCTCTAAGATAAATATATCAACATATCAGGATACATCCATTGCTTTCACCGTATTATATTTGATATAAAAATAAAATGAAACACAAATATACCAGTCCATGTCATTTAAAAAACAATTTCTAAATTTCTTCATACGGCACACCAATCTGCCTAATTTACTTTTAAAATTATTTATGTTATTAATGCCTACCAAAGTGTCATTGAAATACTCTTATTTTTTAAGCATTCAAACCAACATTCCGAAAGAATCCTTTGCCAAATGGGTTAGATGCTGCCCTTAGAGGGAATGTAACAATAGTTTGTGA